>OX422202.1:2508503-2806003 GCA_949130485.1 Agelas oroides | reverse complement strand
CAAAAAATGGCACAGTACAGTTTTCAAACACACAGCTAACCAGTTTGCATGCAGCAGCATGTTGGAGGACTTTAGCTATGGAGCCAAGGTTTCGTCTCTGGTAGAAAGAAAAGAGGGAGTACATATAATAGCAGTAGCAGTCACCTAAACCAATAGCTCTGTTTCAAGGACTGGTTAAACAATTCTGGCATATATATTTATACCCACCAAAATAGGCGGGACAGGGGGGTGTGATTGGGCTTTAACACGAACACATCACTGAGTCTGAGTACTTCAAGAATTCAGCCATTGATGACCTAAATGAGGGACTAAAATGAATGGACCTTAGAACCAATGTAACCGTATATTTCTTATCTTTAAACAGTAGTGTTAAAAGGGACTTGACCCTGTGAAATTTGGTCTTTGCTTATAGTTATGCAAAATGAAGAATTCTTTATTTACCTGATTGGGACTTAGTTGCTGGTCCACCCCCACATCCACAATGTCAAATGCATCAGGAGCCACAATGGTAGGGTTCATGTAGCGATAATAAAGGAGATTTCCCACCATCTTTAGAATATCATCTTCAGGTACATTGGGAAACTTTGCATGTAGTAACAAACGTAGTTGCATAGCTGCATATCGCAGTGCATAACTGTAAAGGAAAAAGCGAGGAGGCAAATGGTAGGACCACTATTGCTTTGATAAGGTCCTGCGATTAATATTTGGCCTGTGGTCCCGCCGCCACACCCTTCATTCTTAACTGTCTGGCTAGGGACATAGAATGGTTCGCACGCTAACAGGGGATCAATCACATCCACTTAGATGATTTATTCACAGCAGGTCCTCAAACGCCAATCACTGACCCCAACACCTTACCATCCTAAAGTCCTCAATCTGTGAACATCCCCTTGGCAGAAGACAAGTGGGAAGGCCCAACCACACTGCTAGAATACTGTATATACATATCTATATAAAGCAAGCAAATTTAAGCAGGCACGTTAGATCCACCCATAAATTCCAGGTTCATATGGGCTGCCATAGAGGCCTATAGTGAATGGTGAAATCGATTTGCACAAACAACCTTTTTTTTGTTTGGAACGAAACTCACTCAGTGGATACTGCCAGATGAACTCTAGATTGCCTGCTATAGTTCTTCCATATATGCAAAGCATTTGAGTGTTTCCTTGGGAATCCCCACAAAAATTCTGCACGCCATAAAATGCCATAGCGGGCGATCATTTTTCTCCATGCAGTATGGCTGCTTACAATTGTGCTCCAACTGTACATAGTAATCCCTATTATGGCCTACAGCAATAGTTACACCTTTCCTAAACCTCAGGGGAAGGCCCTGATAGTTATTTTTAATGATTGCTATCCTAGACATTATTCACTGGTAAATATTGTCCCCCTAGGACATTTTTCACCGGTGAATAATGTCCCCCCTAGAGCAAGGTGTCATTTGCGGGAATTTAGGCACTAGTAGGTAGGAAGATGAGTTCATTTTGAAACAACCAAGTCATTTGGAGTGGCCTTACAAGCCACACAGACCTGCGAGACTATGGAGCGTAAAAGGTAAAACTGTATGTTTGATGCTATGAAGCAAAACAGAGAAAAGTGAAAAGGCAGCAGTTATCAGGAATCAAACCCAAGGCACCCCTAGCTTGAGTTACCAGTGCTCTAGACAACTGAGCTTCAACTGCTGGACAACCACCAGCCCTCACAACCCTCTACATATACTGCACATATGATACTAAATGCAACACCCAGCAGCCAGGGACCGTGGGTTCAACTGCCAGTTTTTTACTTCCTCTATTTTGCCTCATACCACTAAATATATGTTTTCTTTACAGCTAAGGCAAGATGTCACATGGCATATATTTAACAGTTGAGTGTTTGCTCGACTTTCACTATCTCATTGATCCCTGTCTTCACTCACATGCATAATAGGCACACATTCATATGATTTCAGTTTGCAATCTACCCATGGGCCTGGGTATGAGGCTAGATGTTACATTTTCTTTCAGTAACGCTTGCATTTATGCTTCCCCAATCTATCACCGGTTACTTAACAAATGAGTGCTTGCATTGTGAGTGTGTGAGTATAAAATTAGGTGTGTGTATGAATGAGTGCAACTCACGGCATCTTCTCAACAGCCTCACAGATAGCCTGTTGGAATTGGTCACTGAGGGTGCGGAGGTGTTGGATGGTGTGTCCGATCCTCATCCTCACCTCCACATGTTCTAGGGCCTGGTCATTGGACACATCATATGGCAGCGTTCTGCATGGAAGAAATGGCAAGAACACCATCTCTAGCCTCGCTTCCGGGCTCTTGTGTGCGGTAGAGTAAAGAGGGCCTATAGTACACACTGTTTAAGGTGCGTCAAGTTCCCTAGCCTGGTTCCCGGCTCAGCACCTGGAACCAGGCTACAAGTTCCCTTGGTAACCTGCACGCTACTCCGCTGCACTAAAATTACAGCCAATTTCAGTTTGCTAGCTGAGAGGCCACACTGCAGGGTTATGCTCCCTGTGAGACACATTAGGGCAAATTTGAAGTCAGAAATGACATCACTTTGATGGTAACGGTCCGCATCATTTCATCTGAGGTGATGGCAAACTTGAAAGGGAAAGAATGCGCCATTCACATGCTGTTAGTGTCTAGGGACAACAAACTATCCTAGTGATTTTGGATGCGCATGAGCTAGAGACGTGAAAGGTGAGAAAACCATTTACCAAGCCATGTATATAGAAAACAAAAAGAGGACACAAATGGCTGATGCAGTGCCAAACACATTATCACCCATCCTACTCTTCCTGTGTCCCATTGTTGGAATGACATCATGTATTAAGTGGTTTTTATGTTCCTGGTTCACCAGCTCCAGAAGAGACTTCCCCACTTATGTGCTATAATGAATGGGAAGTGCACATGATGCCATCTGTGTACAATGCCACTACCAGCTCATATAGTCAGTCGTCTCCATCTTAAGAAGCAGGGCCCTTCAAGTCATAGGCAAATGTGCATGAACAATCAATGAACTACATCTCCCTGAAAAAAGGCAGGCCTAGATGTTATGCAAAGTCACCCAATGCACAGGACGCGTCTCGGCCAATACCAGGCTTCATCAGCTACGCTAGACTGGCCGGGAGATGGGGGACTGCTATCTCATGCACAAAATGCAGTCAGGTGGCTGGCCTTATCTGTATGCATGCATTCATGTGCACGAGCACACACACACAAACGTACGTGGGTTCCCCAGTCTGTGTTTCCATCTGATTGATCCAGGCACGGTAGACATCAACAGGTGAGGTAAGCAGGATCAGGTCTCTCTGATTCAGTACCTCCTGCACCAGTGGACCCAACACCTCCCGCAGAACATTGTGAGAATCTCTGTAAACAGAAGACAATCACACAACTTGGGACCACAAAAAAAACATTACTACAATTACATATTCTAGAGCTGGGCCAATTATGTTCTGCCTATTATGCTTCTCTGATTCCGGAATATTCTTCCAATTATCCCCTTAACTTCCTCATTATTCTCAATTATTCCTGAATCACTCAGACAGTTTGGAGCATACGGTTGTATTTATGATTGACTGAATCTGTACTAATAGGAATGAATGCTGCTCTTCCTCAAATCTTCTACTTGCATCTCCAGCAATCACTGCAACATTTGGGCTTCAAGAGACAATCCTCAGTGTCAAAACTGCCTAGGCACCAAGCCAGCAAAAGACTAACTTTGCCACAATGTAGCTTGTTGGATCTGAGTTCAAACTTTGGACCTATTATTCCTGCACTTGTTTCCAATTCTCCCTACTATGTATTATTCCCAAATTTATTCCAGAAGAATCCATCCAGGCCTAACATCTACTGCATACATGACAATCACTGTGTTGCTTTGCTAATTAAAGCATAGTCTGGCACTTGTTCAGCTGCTCAGCTGTAGTAGTGCAGTATGGACTCTGCCGGAGAATGAGCTGCAAACACTAAGCTATCAGTATCTTATCATCAAAGACATCCACAACATCAAAGAAGAAAGATAATCAGCTAGAGTTGCCTCGTTTCTCTTCCTTTGCTTGAAAAGCTCTGTTATGGTTGCTTTCTTTCCGTAATTAAACATCTTTCCAATAAAGAGGGAATGAATACATACCTTATGTAGTGTATGACCATCTTAATGACTGTTGGGTTTCCAGTGACAACATCAAGGGGCTTGTCCACTTTGGTCCTGCATGCACAGTGTGTTAATGAGGTACATAACAGAGGAACAACTATACATAGGTAATCTGGTAAATTCTGCACAGCTAGCAACTCAAACTGAGTCAGTAGCTACCATGACTATTCAATTGCTATGAAGGAATTGTATATACTTATTAAGGACACATACTCAATCTCTTCTTTGAGTGCCATCTCAAAGAACTTGGTCAGCAGGTACTGCTCCCGGTCGTTCTGAGCATAATTGAATACTGCCAAGATGACATTGTTCATAAAACGGTTGGTCCTGCTTTGAGGCATTTCAAAGATTAGCTTGGCAAAGTAGCTTGGGTTGGTCTGTAGTAGGTGGAACAGGTGCTGGTAGGCCTGCATGAGCAAAAAAAAATTGTATACCAATGGACAGTCAAATGAACAATGGAAATGGATGCATGTCATGATAATGCACCATAACTTTCAGTGGGAAGAACCAAGTGATATAGAGACAGAGCCCCAACTAAGAAAGTGAAGGTGAAAGAATACCCATAACCAGAGAACCCAAAACACCATGAAATTGACAAAGGCTTTCAGCTGGATGACAACTGGTGCTCTTTGTATAGGTAAGAGTCTTCTTCTCACGCCGTAATGTGTGAAAAAAATGGTACAATGCATGTGAGCGTGAGTTCTATGTGAAATGCGTGTGCCTGACACACAATGCATGAGAGTCGAGAGCTGTGCTTCCTTTCCTTTGCTTGACTCCTTGAAGCTACCAGTATAAGGGTTGCTTAGTGATATGTACTATGACATAGGTAACTTACTTCAATTCGTTCCTGGGATGCTCTGCTCAACCTCCCCAGACTAGCTGATTGGTCCTGTGCAGATTGAGATCCAATTCTTGGCCGGACTCTCTGGGAGACATCCTTCAGGGAGATTCTGTTCTTGATAAGCAGCCCAATTTTGATGTCCATAGTGCTCAGGTCTTGCTCTTGTTGCTGATTTGAGCGAATCTCATGTATCACCTCTGCCTTTAGGTGCTGGCATTCTTGGAAAACAGAATGAAAAAGACATGGCAGGTTGCTCATTAACAGAAAAGGGTCACTGACAGAGATTGACTAAGTTACTGTGACAGTGATTCCCCTGTTATAGCTTGGCCCATGTGTAGTGCACTTCAACCACAGTAGCTACCCACTGGTGAAGACTGCTTTGGCTACTATATACTTATAACTCTGGCTATTTGCTCCATGATGATGAAGCATCTTTCTACAAGATCTCCATTCTCCTCAGCACAAGAATTAAGAAGATAGCTGTGTGTCTGTGTCACATACAGTACAGCAGACCAGATCACCATAGTGTCCACTTACTGGGCAAGTGGAAAACGCTTGAAGTATGGAAACGGAAGTACGGAAACAAAACGAAAGTGCAGAAATGGAAGTGCAAAAGTGAGAAGAAAAGCTGCCCGTCGGTGAATAGTGCCTTACTGACTCACAATTTTGTATGTGGAGGCGTTTTAGCCAAATGGTGATTGTCTTTCAGTGATGTAAAAGCTGAATCCTGGGATATTGGGCTCCAGCAAGTGTCGCTAACATGGGTTATGCATGATGCCAGTGCATGGGCCAACCACATGCGGGTTCTATGCTCCTCACATTCTTGTGACAGTGATACAGATGCGAGTGTTGTTGTGATTCCTCACTGAGAATCTTTGCCTGTGGCTCAACCTGTTACACAACTACAATACTAGAAAATAACTCAGCTATTTCACCGTACTGAATCTCGGAACGAGACCAAGACGAGACTGTGTCATGTTAAACAACTGTGTTAGTGACCGCTGGAGTCCGAGATCCCCAGATCTGGCTCTCACATCGCTTGGAAACAGTCACTCTTTGGCTACAAGGAGCAGTTGTGAGTCAGTAAGGCACTAGACACCAATAGGCGGTTTTTCTTCTCACTTCCATACCTCCATTTCCATACTTTCATTTCTGCACTTCGGTTTCCACACTTAGCGTTTTCCACTTTTATTGTATTTTCATTAAAAGGCTTGTATTGGCTCACAAAACTTGCAGAAGTACATAAATTTGTGACAATCACAGTATTCACTTTATTAACCAAATCATGAGTTGAAAATGAGATGCTAACCTTAGCCTTTTAGAATTGACCTACACTCTTCCTAAGGGAGTGGTCCCATGCAATGTACATCACCCTCATCCTTCCTTTTGTGAGACAAAAACCCTGTAATAAAGTAACCTCACCAAGTTCTTCAGCAAAGTCATTTTCACCCTGCTCCAGGACATCCAAGGCAAGAAACCTCTGTATCACTGAGGCAGGAGGCTGGTCAGTTTTCACTGCAAGAGGATATAATGGCAACACAGCTATTGTTGAGATCTTGCCTAGTGGGTAGCCAAGTCTTTAGCATGAAAAGAGAAAACTGTTTCATTATCAAACATATTCTTCTACCTCTGAAAGAACAACTTCCTTTATCACTGTGATGAGAACTGTTTCATTCTTACTTTGTAATCCATGATCATAGAGGGTTAGCTCCATTTGATGAATAGGCTTAGGATATAGCTGTATTCCTATTTAATAGGACCCCCATCCCCACCAATCAAAGTTTGAGCCTGAGATCATTAATTCCATCCCTTCTCCTGATAGAGCCTACATAATAATATCTAAGGTGCTAAAGATCGGTTTTGCAGTCATTGGGCTAATACACTCGTTTGTATAATCTTTGAAAATCCAAATCCTGAAGCAGAAGCTATTTACATGTATGTATGTATGTATGTATGTATGTACGTTTGTCTGTCACGGTTTACGATCAAAATGCACGAGCCCGACCAGCATGAGCTGCTCCTTGCGTGCAAAGTATAGATGGTTTCCAAATGTCAATTAAGCGCCCTACTTCCGGAGGGCAAACGCGTGCTCAAAAGGCAACTGTACAGCGGACGTTTCATCTTCAGAGAACCAGTTTCTTTTATCTTTCGTCACTAATGGTAAGGACTCAATGTATAGCACTTACTAGCCTGTATTTTTCACACAACTGCACTGAACGCACACCTCGATTCTTACCCTCCAGAAGTGAAGCCATGCCCAATAAAAACCATTTATAGAGGACTCAGAGGACAGGAGACAATGACCAACCAGGAAATGAATGCAGCTAGATAGAGACCATTAACTATGAACAGATGAAAGCTAGACAACAGGATGACAGAGAAAGAAGATGTGTGTGCTAGCAGCAGAGTGGTATATACACTTTGTTCAATGAGGTGTAACCATGAGCAAGAAAGACAGAGGACAGCTGTAAGACTCCTCAACAAAGGTGAGCTGTTATATAACTTTTTGCATTGAGTCCCTCTTCGCATACTCGACCACGCTTCACTGTCACGAAATACCAACTATGCATCTTGCGTGAGGCACATTATGGCATATACCCATAGACACAAGATACAAGCACCACCACCTAGAGCAGCCCAATCACTGTAATGTGAATAATCAGTTTACGGCATGTATATGTACATACACAGTTGTTTGTAGTCCCTCCTGGTTCTCATAGCCTTCCAGAAAGCCTGAATCTTGACCACAGCATCAACCTGATAACATGAGAAATGCATACACTCAGGCACTCTCCAGATAGTTAAGGGGTTTTGCCATCTAGTACTGACTTCCCACACTTGTTAGAGACTTGTGTGTATGGGGTAGGCACACCATGATACTAACCAATATGCACTTAGATTGGATGCACATTGGTTCCTCTGGTCTGTAATTTAAGCATCAATTTTCATGCATCATTCAGGCTGACTCCAACAGATTTCCCCAGTATGTAGGAATGACTACTCACGTGAACTTTAAAGAACTGAAGCCTGGCTCTGTAGGCTTTCTTACCAAGCCACATCCTCACAAGAGATTGAAGCTACAGGAAGCAGAAGCATCAATTAACTCAAATTATCATGCCACCAACAAATGGTTTTTGGCTAAAGCTACTCTGGCGCACACATTTTACATCTGGGCAAGGGCAGAGTATAATGATCTTGACAGATTTTTACCCATTTTTTTCAGTTTCAAAGGGTTAATCAGTAAACTTTCACAAGCAAACATTATCCAGTGAAAGGGTTAATTTCGATGCAGTCACATATGTCTGCTTCAGTTGTTGTCAAGCAAAAGTAATGGCTAACTTTCGCCAGGTACTATGTACACAAGATAACAACCAGCATGTAGCTAGGTTTCTCAAAACTCAGCAAAAATCTTCTTAGAAATATGCATGTTCCAAATGCTGGGCGGGGCTTCAAAAGCAAACTGTGCAGAAGTAAATCTGGGGAAATTTTATTGTAATACTACATTGCCAGTTTCATTCCTAGTCCTATTGCGATTTATTCTTAGGATTACATTACGTACATAGAAACAGAAGAGCAGTGAAAAAAGGTGAAGGCACAGGAATATGTAAAGAATCTCAGGTGAAAGCGATAGGAGACTTCTTCATTACCACTAGGAAGGATTTCAGATGTTCATGTAATTGAGAGTACTTAGCTTGACAAAGAAACTCACTCACAGGTTTAGTGCTTACGTACATATTTGAAGTTAGGCAGTACCCCCCCCCCCCCCCCTCCCCCCCCATCTCCTCATCCCCACTTGATGTCATTCACATAGTAAGTGTTCCCAGGCCTTCTTCACTTTTCACCACTCTTCCCCACTTCTATGTACTATTGTGAACACAAACCAAAGAACAAAACAGGGGAGGTCCGGGAATGAGGCTAATACATTGCCGCAAATTTTCCCACATGAAACATTCTTGCTAAATGGTAGCTTGTGTTAATAGAAACAGAACCACTTTAACAAACCCAAGGATGCTGTACCAGATGACTTTGCTAATAATTATCATATGTCTAACTCACGCAAATGTATGGGAGTCAATGGGGAAGCCTTGCAGCTGCATGCAGTTTATAAAAAGCCAACAAGTCACGCGAGAATCTGTATCAGTACTACATGTCAAGCGAAAATCCGTATCAGGTACTACAAGTCACGTGCGCTGCATCTAAACGTGCAATGAAATCGAAGGTTTGTATGATAAAATCACTATCACTATAAGTACCGGAATAAATATCACTCATTTGTTGCCATTGGCATTGTTATTTGTGGTGCGCACTCGTAACAATACAGACGGCAACATACTCATTATATTTTCCAGTATAGCTTTGTACTACGGTGATACTTATATAGTATCTGCCCTTCCATTACTATTTTTATTATTCAAAAGTCAGGCATCTGTCGGCCCTTCCCTATGCAGGTACATACATCTGTCCACTAATACAATGTACAGCATCAAAAGTTTTTCACTCACCAGGATCAGTTGACGAATGTTATATATACACTTCTTCTTAAATGTCATCTTCAGTACACCATGTTTCTGCAGAAACATTTCAGAGATCTGGACACATAGGCTTCGTGTTGGAAAAGAGCTTTGCACTGCACTAGTGAGTGCCACACTACCACTCTCAGCCTTTTTGAGAAGTACAGCGTAAGGCTCAAGTGCATGCTTACGGCACACCTCCTTCACAAATTCTTCTAGCTCTTGTAAAGTGCGATCCATCCATACTTCATCCAATTCCATTGTCAGTTTCCCGAAATAAGGTGGTAAAGTGTGCACCCAGTTATCAATGAACTCTTTTACTTTGGTTTGACAGCGAAACATTTTGAGCCTACATAGGTACTTTCCCAATTCTTTCTTGACATCTGGAACACGAGCTTCAAATCTATGGATCATCTCAACCAGTAATCCACAGTTCATAAAGTCCCAGTAAAGCCCAAGAATGGCGAATAGTTCTTCCATGTTTTCAGCTTTAAGGATGTTGACCAGGTTTCCAGCTAGGAACTTTATGTGTCGAACTTTTGTTGATACTGGAAGCTGAGTAAGGCACCTTTTGAGACGACTTAGACTGATGTTGGCATCTGTAAAGCCGTCTGCTGTTGAATCAACAAGATCTAGAAAGAGCCTCTCAAGAATGTCAATCTCCTCCTCCAAGGTTCCTGTGCGCCTGGGGACTACAGGGCATTCACCCGGAAGAGAAGATTGAGGAGTTGCCAAGGGAAGGCACAGCTGGGTTGTATTAGCTGAATCATCGCAAGCATGGTGCTTTCCTGTAATACAAGAGAGCACAGTTTATAAGCTTGGATGGACACTACAAGAAACAGCCAGACATTTGGTCAGGGACCCCTCCCTTCCTATCTCTGTCGGGTGTCTCTATTCACCGGACTGAACTACTGGACTGGACTACTGGACTGACCTTTTTTCCATTAAAAAGCATTGTTATGCCCTGTAATTATGCTCACTTGCCTGTCAAGTTGCATATTGCCTAGAAACACAGCCTTACACTACACACATGCAGGTTTCCTGGCATAGCTAGAGTAGAATCGGCCTAAGTATCTATAACTCATGAAACAATCACAGCCATGGCCAGTCAGAACTAGCCCTGGCAAGTGCTTAGAGCGAGGTCAAAATTACAGATGATGGTAATGCTACAGCACTGAAGGCCTATAGCCCCAACTTTAGACCAGTATCCAGACACCCAAAGTAAAAGTCTAGTAAAGGTTCTATATTCACCACAGGGAGATATTTGTAGCCTGGTAAGCTACTAATTTGTATTTACACCACAGTTGTCACTCCAGCATGACTATACTGTTGTGAAGCAAGCTTGCCTCAAGTGAGCATGATCAATCTGCCCATATAATCAAGTGACCAGTTCATGGCATATGGTGTGTGCCTTAGTATACTAAGTATTCAATTCTGGAGAGCAACAGTTTACGTGCAGTGCAGCTACGTACAAAACACAGGCAAAGAAGCATTACATCAATCCCTAAAATTATGTTCGCTCTCTCAGAAGTGGTTGACTCTGCCTATTTGAAAACCATCTGTAGTCAAAAGGGCATTGGGCAGCAAGAGGCCATGTTTTACAGGTCAATATAATGTTACCTTGCAACTCTACTGGTAGGTGAATGAAAATGATTTTAGTGGCAAAAAGGTCAGTCCAGTAGTCCAATCCGGTGAATAGAGACGCACATCTCTGTCTACTACTTAGGTATAGACACTGACATTATTCACGCGATAAAATCGACCCAAGCTAGGCCTTCCCCCTCCGTTTTTGCATGCTGTATTTAAAGTGATCAAAAACTGGAAGGTGGGAAGGCCTGGGAACGAGGCTAGCCCTAACCAGGCAGAAGAAGGCGGCACAGTTCTTCCGCATGGTCAGCACGCCCTAAGCACAAGAACACCTCAACCAATCGCCGGTACGTTGCTTTGAAGCAGTGCTTCCTTTTCCATATTTGCAACGTTTTCCTTCTCCGGACTTCATTCCTCCTGTCCTCGTCTTCGATGTCCTCAATCTCCGTCTCCGACAGTCCTAGGTACGGTGCTGTAGACCGCCAGTCCAGGAAGCGGGCTACAATGTTCAGGTGTTCATCAGTGCATCTCTCACGAAGGTTGGTTTCAGAAATGCCGACTGCTTCCACTAGTTCGGAGATAGTCACTACAGCCATATCGCCACACCCACGATTAGTCTGGCGAATTCGCCAGACTAACCCACGATAGAGCTAGTCTCGTGCCCCGCCCGCGCGCGCCTCCCGGCGTTTCTCCTCGGGAGAGGGTGGGGTCTGGGGACGAGACTACGATAGAGCGGCTGGGCACGAGATCTAGTCCAGTCTAGTTACCAAATTTGGAATTTGATTATAACCTGCTGAGTTCCACCCCTTTATCTGGTACAAGCATCATGAAACATGCAATAACAGATTTGCAATCCGCGAATATCACAGAATCACCAAGAAATCACAGCAGAAATCAAGAAATCATGCCTTGACGAAATCAGTCATCACATTCGCTAATGTCTGCTAACGTCCATATACGAGCTTCGGCTCACGTGACAAGTCTCGTGACTGAGCTATCCCGAAGTACCTTTCAAAGCTCTAACCCTATTGGTCGATATACTATACACAACTATATGCACATATGTGCCATTTCCCTAGCAACACCCGCCCTAAATTAACCTTAGCCAAACCCTAATTAGTAATAAACCCTAACCCAACCAATCAGATTAGAGCTTTGAAACACACTTCAGTATTGTAGTCGTGACTCTCAAACGAAGGGTGTGAAATCTCGGAAATCACATGCAGCCAGGAGATGCTCTTAACAACTGGGACATAGTCTCGTGTAGCCAGATGTGCACTCTAACACTAACCCTTCAGGAGTACTAGTCAGGGGGCATTCCCCTGAAAAGTCATTAGGTGCTCTGAAATCATTGTAGCTATGTATTGTAGGTTGCAAAATGGCTAAGCTCAATGCATGCAATCCTAGTGATGTAAATTTCACAATATGTATAGCATTGGTTAAAGTGTGGGTTACTTGACCATATGTTGGCCATCTCAGTTGCATGCAGGTGCATGACACATCATCTAGTTCAAAAGATGCTACCAAAAAAGTCTTCTTAAATTCAAAGTCTGGTTGAGATGCTTCTCATTTAGTCTCTTCCTTCAAAAGACCTATCAGCATTACTGGAAAAGGCTCTTGCATTGCTTTAAGAATTATTATCTTGGTTGCAGAGCTATGCTAGGAATGTAGCAAATACGTACGTTTAAGACTTCTAAAAGAGGAAATGGATAGAAGCTTCTCAATGGACTTTCAAGAAAACCTATAGCTACATTTGGAAGCATTCTGATAACATTCACACTCACATCAACTTGCTCCCAGGCCTCAATCAATATTTTTTATTTTTTTAATTTTATTTTATTTTTTTTCCCCTTTTGTTTGGCACTCTTCCACTTTTGTGCATATTTGTGAATGCAAACCAAAGATTAAAATAGGGGATGAGGCTAGAAATAGTGCCTGTAACTACTCCATACTCTTTCATTACACCAACTACTACGACATGCAAACAACAGGTTAATTACCTCCCCCCCCCCCGGTACATACAACATTTCATTACATGATGTTGCTAATTCTAGACAGGCACTGCGCATCCTCTTGTATGCTATAATCCACTATTCATAATAGAAGCAGACGAAATGAAATGGGGGAGGAGATGATCTTGCTGCAGGGGTCATAATTCGCTGCTGGTACGTATACGCCTGCAAATTGTGTGAAATAACACTATGCACACTTTGCATGATGGCAGCTGATATCACCCTCAGTCGTTCAAAGAGGAATGCCCCTGTAAATAGCCACATAGCCTGTTGATGTCTGCAAGTCAAGCTATGGAAGGAAGACCTTAAGGAATAACTACGAGTGTACTGAACTAGTAACTGCAGGGGCTCATGCATCTCAGATCCACGACTTGTATATATTATATATACACATTTGAGATTGGGTAACTGCCAGTATTTTCTAATCCTAAACCAGAAACCCTATGAAAACCACATGCAAGAGATCTGTTTACTCACCTTACAAGCACCAAGTAAAGGACAAACATTTGAGTGGTTTAAACTAGTACAATCATGTGACTTGGGTTGTCATGAGAGTATGATATAGCGTTCCTGTAATCTTGTGCTTGCACAGTCCATGTTCAGTCCAAAGCCTACGTATGGCAAAGTATAAAAGAATACAAGGAAACATAACAGGGTAAAATTGGGAACTTATTAGACTATATTACTACCGACAATACATGCAGGCTTACCAATGGGTTCCTACCACAGAATATACTGTAGGTGTCCAGGGTTGTACGAAGGCTCCGGTATGTTGCCCCATTTGAATCACTGTCCTTCCAGGCAAGCAGTAGGCGAAAACATCGTGCAACAGGATTGTCCCTCTCATCATGGGTGAGGTCAAAGCGGTAGTAGAGGACAGAAGGGTTCACTCCAAACAACTTTAGCAGTTTCTCCACTCTTGGCAGTGTATCTTGCGATGCCTGTACTCGGTCATCCATCTTGTGATAGAAATTTACAGACAGGTCTTGGAGAAAGCTATCACTAACCTCATCCCCTGCACAGTACTTACAGTGCAAGCGATCCAAAATCTTTCTGTCCAATCCCAAGTAGGGTTCAAAATGAAGGGCTCTGTCAAGATCTAGTGATTTCTTTCCACATTTGTAGTCCAATGCATAAGGTGTGTTGTTTTCAACAGCTGTGACTATATCAGTCATGCTAAACATCGTGAGCATACTTGTGTAGTCAAGAGGTTGCTCTAGCAAGTGGGAAGGATCTATTAGGAACTCAGTACAGTCCACATTTGGGCAAAATTCTTTGATGCAACATAGAATTGTATGAATCAATGATGAACGGAACCTAACACACTCCATTGCTTGCTTTTCTGGACAACACATCAAAAGAAACAGTGACCGGTTTTGTTCAACAACTTCCACGAGTGTTTCTACTCCACTGACGTTCAACCACTGAATTCCATTCTTCCAAACAGCACACCTTCGTCTCAGCACAAGTGGTGTCTTATCCTTCTGTGCACTGATGTTAGCAGCCAGTGTAAAAGAGAAGGCAAGCCGAAGTACCAGAACATGTAGGAACCGAGGAGAGAGGTACTGCCACTCATTTGCACACTGCAAACACCAGCCACACCGATACTGGCCAGGACTACTGCATTGCCACACATCAGTTGGACGTTCTACTCGAACTAGAGCTGGGAAAAAGTAATAGTTCTCCACAGAATCTGGTTCCTGAGTCGGTGATGAGGAACCATCATTGCAAGTGTCACTGGAAGATACAAGTACAAACGTGGAAGGGTCTTCAATCTTTTGGCAAAATTCAAAGCGTGTCAGTACACTCAGTATCATTTCAATATTGTATGCGTCGAAAACATTAGCAATCTTTGATTTTGGCACAACTCCAGTGCTAGTGGCAATATCATAATGCTGCTTGAAGTTCTCTGGAGCAAAAACAGTACCATTTATCTCAGACAGTATTGCCTGCTTGTTGATGATGACCCAGCCTTCATCAACTGCAAGCTTGTTGGGAAGATACAACAAGTGGCCGCCATCACTTAATTTGCTCAGCAAAGGAGAGAGCAAGTTAGAAGCAGTTGGAAGAAGTGCATCATTTTCAGCTGCTATTTTGGCACACAGTTCACCAACATTGCAGGCAATGTTGGTATGGCATTTTGTGGTAATGAATGTGTGCAACAAGTGAGGGTGTACAAGTTCCTTTTGTTCTACATTCTCTTCTCCTCGAAGTGTAGTACAGCTTGACTCAATTATGTCACATATCCTCTCTAGCCCACTGGAAGCAATTTTGCGACAGTCTAAAGATGCAGAACCTACAAATAACAGTGAAGGGATAGAGGAGATAAAAGCTTTCTTGACATTTGTCCATTTCTGATCACCAGCCACCTTTACCTTATCTGCCCAGCTTCCAACTACTACCACATGGGCCTTGGCCTTTACTCTGCTGCAGCAATTCTCAATAAATGTTATCCAGTATCGTAGTGTCCGAATTATTTCTGTTTCACTTTCATTGAGTTTCACTACTACCATGAAGATAGCTGCAGAAGCAGGAGTGGACATCAGATTCGCCACAAGAGCATCATGACTGGAATAGTACTCAAACTGACCAGCAAGATCATGGAAGGTAACAGTGCCAAATCGTCTGCAATGGAAAGTGACAGTGCTGATGCCAGCAGTTTGAAGCTGTACACCTGCTATGTTCCTCAACCTCCGGAAGTGGCCAGCAAATGTTCCAAATCGTCTAGCGACTTTGTTCTCAATGACTTTCACCATGGTACTCTTACCAGCAGCTGGGTTTCCAAGCACAAACACCTTCATGGTGGATTCTAAATGTGTTTTGAAATTACTGAACAGCTTTGCAATAATGTAGTCCTTGGATAGCTGCAATGGAGTCTGATTAGAACTGTTTCTGCACCATGGGTCAACTCTTCCAGTAGACAGCAAGAACTGTACAATATCGGTTCTATCCATTCGACAAGCTTCATGTAGTGGAGTATTATTCCAACTATCAGTAATATCTGGGTCACATCCATACTGTTCCACTAATGTTCTAGTAATGTGCAACCAGCCATGATAGCAAGAAAAATGAAGTGGAGTTTTACCATCTTTGTTCCTACATTTACCAGCTCCACTACAATCAAATCCCATAATAAGGATTTCAGAAATGGATAAATGTGTCTGTACGGATGCAGCTAAATGAAGAGGAGTGTTGCCAAGGCTATCCTGCCATGATATAGAGCACCCACACTCTTTAACAAGGTACCTGACAATGTCTACATGTCCTCCAAGACAGGCTTCATGCAACGGAGTCATTCCCCCACTGTCTCTAACTTCTGGATCACAGTCAAATTCTTCTACCAGCCTTCTGGTTATGTCAAGCCAGCCATTACAGCAGCAATAATGAATAGGTGCTTTCTTACTTGAGTTCTGGCAAATAGAGGTTACATCACTACCTTTCCCAGTGAGGAGTAGTTCAACTATAGTGAGATTCTTCTCTATACAAGCCAGATGTAGTGGAGTGTTATGAGCAATATAGTTCCGGCAAGTAGTACTGCACCCACAATCACTAACAAGGTACTTAGCAATATCTACGTGGCCTTCACAAGATGCTTTGTGCAGAGGGGTTTCACCATCACTGTCACAACTGTCAGGATGGCAGAAGTATTTTTCCACCAACATTCTGGTCACATTGAGCCACCCATTGCGACAAGAGTAATGAAGTAAAGTTTCACCTTCCTTGTTTTGGTGTTGACAAGCTTTGTCACAATCTCGTCCAGTGAAGAGGATGGTAGCCATATATAGGTTGTTGTTCCTGCAAGCCAAATGCAGTGGGGTATCACCCCTGGGACTCTGACAGGCTACACTACAGTGACATTCACTAACAAGATAGCTCACAATGTCAAGATGACCTTTGCAGCAAGCCCTGTGAAGAACTGTATGATCTTCTTCGTCTACACTCTCCGGATCACACTTGTAGTGTTCCACTAACTTTTTTATCACATGCAGATGAGATGAATGGTGAAGAAGAGCAGATTTGTTTCTGCATTGCCAGGCTGTATTAATGTCCCACTCTATCAGGGAGTCCACCACATTATGATGTCCACTCTCACAAGCCAGATCAAGTGGCGTATTCCCATTCTTGTTAAAACACACCACACTCACAACCCCCTTTCGATTAACAAGATACACCACTATGTCCAAGTGTCCTTCACGACAAGCTTCATGTAATGGAGTCTCACCCTCATTGTCGCTGATGACAGGATCACAACCATGATGTTCCACCAGTCTCTTGGTCACATCCGGCCAGCCATGACGACAGGAATAGTGAAGGAGTGTTCTTTCATTCCACCACCAAGTATCCCTCACATTGGTTGCGTTCGCCAACTGAGATAACAGTCGCTTGGCTTCGGTAGAATGGCCATACCGAAAAGCGAGAAGTAACTCCACTTCATCTGCCGACATTTTTATGAACCATAGCTATGGTGAACCACAACTATTTATATTGCCTCGTTCCCAGGCCAAAGCTGGAGAAGGGAACGGCCTGGAAACGAGACTGATTGCCACTTGCCCGGTCTCAGTATCAGACCCTCATACACCAGAAGCTACTCCACATACGGTCAGTCGCAACTGTATAGCTGCATTAATGCTACCTAAAAGATTCCTGCTGTTGCAAAAATTAATATGCATGCACGCTGTAACTAGTATACTTTGGCACACTCCAACCCACAACACCTGAGTATGTACCATTGTGCTTCACCAACTTTAATCATGCACTTATGTGTGGGCTCACTACTCCTAATTAAAGACTAAAAGCTGCATCACGATTCTCCAATCTGCTATATATGATGAAAGTGAGTGCATCTATGTACCTGAGTACATATCCATGCATTCATACATCTAGGCCTGTTTTATAAGGGAGATGTGGTTCGTTGATTGTTCATAAATAACAAACTAATATAATTGTTTGAGACATGATACTATGTAGAATACACTGCTTTGTAAAATAATATTCATCTGATAGTAGCTGACACAAGAGTTTTCACTCTGACGTCACCCTTGGCTGTTTGAAGAGGGACGCCTTTGTAAGTGGCCACATGGGCAGCTGATGTCTGCAAATCAGGCTATGGAACAGAGAGATCTAAAATGAGACTACTAGGTGTACGCAAATCAGGCTGTGGAACAGAGAGATCTAAAATGAGACTACTAGGTGTACGCAAATCAGGCTGTGGAACAGAGAGATCTAAAATGAGACTACCAGGTGTACGCATGAGCAGAGGCAAGTGGATAAATACAACATGTAGGTATGTTGAGTGAAAGATTTAGTCTCAGAGATTAGAATAGCATCTCAATCGTTAGTTTGGTGGACAAGTGAGAAGGGTACGTATTGAGGGTCAGCTGATCCACACTTGTACACTAGAGGAACAGTTCTCGGTCACAGGCTTTGCGTGTACGCATGAGGCAAGTGTATAGATACAACATGTAGGTATGTTCAAAGACTGGGAAGTGCAGAGCTCGAGGCAGGGTGAATGAAAGGTGGTAACCGAGAAGAGCCTACATTCAAGATTAATAGCCTTGCGCTAAGGTGCTTGGCAATTATTGTAAGTCTTCTAAGGACTTGTATGGAATCAGTAATTTGGACAACCCAGAGTGAGCTTTTCATGTGAATGCAAGGCAGTGGGAGTGCTGTCTGCTAGTCTAATTCTGAACTACTATAATATTTTCTACCCTGACCAATTGTCAGTACAATTTAGATGTAAAAATTGTGTGCATACAATGTTCAAAAAAAGTCAAGTGAAAGATATAGTCTGAGAGATTAGGATAGCATTTGAAAATGTTAATGGTTAGTTTGGTGGACAAGTATACGTAGCAGGAGAACATATTGAGGGTCAGCTGGTCCACATTTGTACACTAGAGGAACAGCTCTCGGTCACAGGCTTTGCATCCTACCACAATACATCTCACTCCACTGTGTGTGGCTCCATCTGTAAGACCTCATAATTCAACTACTGAATCTAGTCATCTGTTTCAACAATTTCCATCATCTTCTACAAATATAATATTAGGAGACGAATGACTATAACTTACCACCACACAAAAGACATCATTACCTGAATCTGTTCAAATATCTTCTTCTTTGGATTTATGAGTTCATCTGGGGCTGTATAAGTATCAAGCAATAGATGATACCTGTGCTGAAATGTACTAAACAGGAGGATGTTTAGAAATAAGAATATAAGCTAGTCAAGAGACTAAATGAGGGGATGAAACTATAAGAGCAAGACAATGATTTACTCCACTGGGAAATTGATGAATTTTTGCCATACATCAAGTAGTAGTAGCTACAAGAGACAATTGCACACCTCCAAGTTTCTCATGTTCATATCCCTCCACATACACCCTGTCTCCTGGCTTACAGCCTGAGGGTGGGTCCAATGGCTCCACCTTGCTGTCACTGCAATACACACACACACACACACACACTAAACAGGCTACATTGAAGTGGAAAACTGAAGAACATTTAATCTGTGTCGTGTAGATATTAGGTGAAAATGTGTGTATATATGCTCTAAGAGGTGAGGTATGCAAGTTGCTGTAAAGAAGGGGTTAGTTGGCCTGATCCACAAGTGAAACACACACATTACCGACAACAGTAGAGCACATTATCTGTTTTTACAGTACTCTTGGCTTTACATAACACACCTTGAAGCTGCCAAGAGCATTGCCTCAGATTTTACTCCTGGGAGAAGAGTAAGGACAGAATTTTTTGTGCAATGAATAATACAATGTAGATATCAACATGCTATTACAAAAGTGTATGCCATTTACATGCATACCATATTGAGGTCATTCTAGTTGTTTTTAACGGATTTTGTGAACAGTGAAATGCTGATGATAGGTGAGTATAAATTGGATTTCGTTTCCATAATATTATACTACCCCGCCTTCTCACTGCGAATTACTATTAAACAGCTAAGCCTGGCCGGTGCATAATCTAATGCCAGAAGCGGATAATGAAAGAGAGTCACGGTGGACAGAAGAGTGAAAAGCAATCACGCAACATTTCCGTGGTACACATGAGATCTGTTTGCTGCTACTCTATTGTCGATGGTGATGGCACTTTGCAGTTGGGTGAGGCATTAGCAGGCAGTCATATTGCACTTTGTTGGAGAGGAGTGGACACTGGAGCAACGCTTGATTCGATTGCAGATATTGTCCAAGTCTTTGACCAGTGAAGAGACTGCAACAGAGTTAGTCAGTCTGCTTTCAGTGACACATGGTGTTCATTCTGAGTTGCTCCTCGCTGCTATGAGGGACCATGCCTCAGTTAACAATTCAGCAGTGTGAACTGTAAGGGTAGTATACCCACTTGTTGTAGACATTGGCTGTTTTTCTCACACATTGGATCACGTCGGAGA
The DNA here is from genome assembly GCA_949130485.1 of Agelas oroides. Lineage (NCBI taxonomy): Eukaryota > Metazoa > Porifera > Demospongiae > Agelasida > Agelasidae > Agelas > Agelas oroides. Next base: position 2,785,501 of record OX422202.1, on the reverse strand, counting down.
TAATTTAAAACGCCAGTTCTTGCGGATTTTTTTGCATTCCTGGATTATGTCCTTTAGTCACAGCCCCAAGACCAGACTGCTGTGGAAGTCACAGGTAGGATGTAGTAGCATGGCCTCATACCACAAGATGGAGCAAGTGGGAAGTGGTGAAGATGGTAACAATCTATTTTGGGGATATCAAACTATTCTTAGTCCAAAATGATGATACTGGACTAATAACAAGACCAAAGCTGCTTGCTTTCTTTTCCGACTAGCAGAAGCAAGCACTCCTCCAGCTGGAGATAGCCACAACTGTGGATTGGAGTGAGCAGTTGTGAAAACATGTTATTTCGTAGAAGGAGATGGTCCACTGGCTGTTGATTGCTATGAAGCAATTGAGAAGGTTATTGCTGCTATACATACTGCCCATGCCACAAATGTGCATGCAGTTGTACAAAGGGCGTAAGCTTATGGAATATAGAGGACACTCGACTGTGGCTGCAACAGGCTACTTATTACTATTCCCAGTTGGAACAGCAGCCTCCATGATAGCCATGTGCAGGAGTGCACAGGTAAATTTGCATTGCCATTTACACGTATGTGCTGTAACTACAATAATTATATGTGCTCATTCAAATAGAGACATCCCTGCGCTGCTGTAGCCATATGTATTGGACTAATAGCTGCTGCCATTGGACCAGTAGCACTAAAGGTACGTTTAATACACCATAACTACCAGTACAGAAGTGAGTCTTCGGTGTCCCTTTTCTTCACCAGATCCTACTGATGAAATGTTGTGTTCGATTTGATTTAATATTTTCTTTCATCTGTCTTTCTGGATTTTAGGGTTGGAATCTGAATGGTATTAATAGTGGGGGTAACTATACTTATACCGTAGACTCTGGTTAATGAGCGCATGTGCTTATAAGTGTAAGTGGTAAGCAAATATGTGCCTAATAAAGGATATGGGCTAAATAAGGGATGCAATGAAAGCCACGCCCTACAAGCAGGCATGAGTGCACAGTAGATCGTTAGACGCATTCACCTGGCAAGTATCAAAGTAAAATCAGAAGGCTCCATCCTCCTCGAAGAGACCATGATTCGCAGCCATTGTGTATTCAAGGAGCTATGCGGGCTCTACGCGTCGTACCGAAGAAATTTTACACTAGGCCTAGTAGTCTAGTCGTAAGCCGCGAAGGATGTGGCTTGTGACTTTTTGTTAGCCAAAAGCAGAAAAAACATGTAGCTCTTCTTTCTTTGAATAGAGTAGTGTCTCCTACCTGTTACTTTGCACATAAGGCTACTGTTTCTTCTCAGGAACAAGTAGCAAACAGAAGATATGGCACACGGCAAGTGTCCAACGGTCACACCTCCCTCAACAACTGCGACACCATAGGAGTCATGGACATTACCTCCCTCTCACAGGCAAGGCAGAATTTGTCCCATGCAACAACGAGCTACACAGGTACAGGTACAAACAAGTACAGTGTAGTTCCCACTCACTAGCTTACACGAAGAGAAATTCTCCTCCATGAAGCTCCACATATCTCCTTCAATACAAGAGGCTGTGATCATGCTCTTTTTGAGGGGGATGGAGTCTTCAGGTTTTACATTGATACTCAACAGCTACATGTATCTGTCCTGTGGCACACCAGTACTTGGCTTTAATTACCCCAGTAGAGCGGACACCATTGGGACAAACAATGTTGTCCTTTATAGCGAGGTGTCCCTAACTTAGGGGCTTCCGTTATATTTCCAGTAGGCATGTATAGCGTACTCGGGCTGTTGAGCACAACGTGGCTACATTTAAAGAGCTTTCCCTTGCTGTACACTGGCAGGGAAGGCTAAGCAGAGGCTAGCACTATGAGTAACAGCGCTAATCTAATGTCAAGTTGTTAACTTCAGCAGCGATGGTGGACAATCTTGCTGAAAAGGTCAATGAGTGTCCACTAGATCGGGGTCGTTATCTATTGTTTGTGTACAATTAGGAGTGCAAAAAGTGTCCGTTATACGGAGTAGCTGGGTGTCCGCTATTCAGGGAGTTCTAATGTATTGAAGTCTATGGAGAAACGGTTGGGACTTTCATGGTCCGTTATATCATGAGTGTCCGCGGTCAAGGAGTTTCCATTAAGTGGGGTTCCACTGTATACTCCTTATTTAGCATATATCCTCTATTAGGCTCATAGCCAGAGTCTATGGTAGTAATATATACATTTACAGACGCTGACAAGCTTGCATGTACATGTATTCTACCTCTCATTGAGACAGGCTTCATATTGCAGACAACCACGACCAGTCGATCGTGAAGTTCCTCCAGTGACATGAAATTAGCCAGGCCACTCACAACTATACGAGGTTCTGTAAGGACATCAGAAATTGTGATGTAATTGTCTCACTTGGAGACACAGGCTATATAGCTACTGCAAAATGTTCCCATATGTACACGTACATTATAGTGTCTATAAATCTTACAAAACACAATGGTACCACAATTTAATGTGGTTGTGTAAGAAAGAAGGCAAGTGCACAAACCAACCTGCTTCACCAACATTGATCTTCTCAATGTACAGTGAGTCTGCATTGGGATGCTGCAGAGAGAAGTGGGTATGCACGAATGTTGCTAGTGTATCATTACTGCAATGTGAGGTAAAAGGAGCCACATGCAGTGTCTCGCAATTGGATGAGCTAACCCACATTCCCAGGCCTTCCCACATTTCTTATTCTTTGCATGGTTTATGTTGACATACTACAAAGGAGAACAGGGAAGGTCTGGGAGCACTAATGATGTCAAATGGACACAAGTTGGGCAGAGGGTGAATGAGTATCCCATTCCAGTAATCGACTAGACTTCCTCATGAAGTGCTCCACCACTAGCAGGACTCCAGACATCAACTTGGCACACAGTCTTGCATACTGCTGTCAACTTCAAATACATTTGTATAAGCTTGTGCACAAGTTGAAGTGAGGGTTGCCTGGCTTATGGTAGATCCTGGTTGAGACTGGTGTCCCAGCTATCCTGATATTCTTGTACCTGTAAACTTGTGCCCGTAAACAAATGTTCCTCTCATGGCTCTTGAGGTTCATCCAAATATAGTAATGATGGAAAATTTCCCCACCAAAAACAGGTTTTTAACAAATCTGCAAAATTGGAAAATTTCCACTGTACAGTGCATGATATCTGGATGCATGTGGACATTTTATGATACCTAGGAATTGGTTTGTGGTGCAGCCAAGTCCAACTCAATGATCTCACACATAGACTACGCAGGACCGCACCATGGCTCTACTTTACTCTACTAGACTCTACTTGACTTAACCATGGCTCTACTTCACTCTACAAGACTCCACAGGACTACACCATGGCTCTATACTTCACTCTAATAGTCTGCGCAGGACCGCACCATGGCTCTACTTCATTCTACTAGACTACGAAGGACTGTACCATGGCTCTACTTCATTCTACTAGACTACGAAGGACTGTACCATGGCTCTACTTCATTCTACTAGACTACGAAGGACTGTACCATGGCTCTACTTCATTCTACTAGACTACAAAGGACTGTACCATGGCTCCACTTCATTCTACTAGACTACGAAGGACTGTACCATGCCTCCACTTCATTCTACTAGACTACGAAGGACTGTACCATGCCTCCACTTCATTCATAAGCATGCTCTTAAAAGATCATTATTGTCATCTGCAAATGACACAAATTGTGTAGCTTTGAACTATAGGTAATGACTTTCTCGTTTCAGCTTCTCCTACCTTCTCCGCAGAGACAATGTGTCCTATTCTGATGTCCAGTCTAGAGATGTCCACCGCTCGGGCAGCAGCAGCTGCTGCAGCCTTCTGCCCCTTTGTGGAAGCTACCTCTTTCACCTCTGGGAACACAAGGTACACACATGCAGTGTCTATGCATCCATCCACAACAGTACTCCCTGTCCCTGTCCCTGTCCCTGTCCCAGAGACAGAGGGTCAGGGACGGAGACAGGGACAGGGAGAGGGACATGACAAAGACAAGGACAGGGACAGGGACAGAAGGACAGGGACAGAAGGACAGGTACAGAGGGGCCAAATTAGGTCTGACCAATTCAAACAAATTTGGTTTAAGTAGTTCAAATTGAGTAGCCCATAAGGGATAAAAATCAACCAAGTTTGGTCTAAAACTTGAGCAGCCTATAAAAGTTGACTAAGTCAACCAAATTTGGTCAAATTGAGCAAAATATAATCAACACAATGTGGCACTAGAAGTCGGACCATTTATTGGGCATGGTCAAAATAGACCAAAGATGGTCTTGTGACATAGCTCTCTACATATGTTCTGCAATGTGGCTATTCAACAGGTGGTCAGAATCGAGTAGTACGCAGGTTACCAAAGGAACACGTGTGTACAAGTGTTTTTTCTCTTCCTCACACAAAAGCTTGGGAACAAGGCTACACTCTAACAGGCATATGGTGCCATAACTCACTGTCATCAGGATAAGCCAGGTCTCTTAGCTTTTGCATCTCTGGGCTAGCAGCAAACTTCTTCCTGATTGGCTCTAGCAGCTAGAGGGAAACCAGAGAGACAGAAAGAGTGGTCTGGGAATGAGGCTGCAATGGTCCAGCAATGAGGCTACAGTGGTCTAGGAATGAGGCTACAGTGGTCTGGGAATGAGGCTGCAATGGTCCAGCAATGAGGCTACAGTGGTCTGGGAATGAGACTGCAATGGTCCAGCAATGAGGCTACAGTGGTCTGGGAATGAGACTGCAATGGTCCAGCAATGAGGCTACAGTGGTCTGGGAATGAGGCTGCAGTGGTCTGGGAATGAGACTGCAATGGTCCAGCAATGAGGCTACAGTGGTCTGGGAATGAGACTGCAATGGTCCAGCTATGAGGCTACAGTGGTCTGGGAATGAGGCTGCAGTGGTCTGGGAATGAGATTGCAATGGTCCAGCAATGAGGCTACAGTGGTCTGGGAATGAGGCTGCAGTGGTCCAGCAATGAGGCTACAGTGGTCTGGGAATGAGGCTACAGTGGTCTGGGAATGAGGCTGCAATGGTCCAGCAATGAGGCTACAGTGGTCTGGGAATGAGGCTACAGTGGTCTGGGAATGAGGCTGCAATGGTCCAGCAATGAGGCTACAGTGGTCTGGGAATAAGGCTACAGTGGTCCAGCAATGAGGCTACAGTGGTCTGGGAATAAGGCTACAGTGGTTTGGGAATGAGGCTACAGTGGTTTGGGAATGAGGCTACAGCTTACCTTGTTCAGTTCTGCTGCCACAGCATTCTTGAGGTCCAAAGGGTACACTTCTTCTTTCGCATAAGCCTCAGCTAATTCATGGTAAGTGGTAAACCGCACTGTGCCTCCAAACTTCTCAGCACGATGCACCACAAACTCTGGATGAACAAGTGCAACACACCCGACTGAAACTCACAACCAACAATCATAATCAAGAGCGCATAAGAACAGGCGGCTAGAGTAAGAGCGTGTAACTCCGTAAATTTGAGGAATTATTGCTAAAAATAGTAACATGTATTTCGCAGCTGCACGTAGACATAAGCCGTTGTTGCTAAGCATGTGCCAGGTGTTCTGTTTTTAGTACGGTTCAATAATTTTGACCGGACTGTTGGCTTCTATTGGAGTTACAATGCTAAGAGGCAGCCATGAAGTACATAATGCTGGTAATCATCCCTCTGATGAATGCAATAAGCAGTCAAAGTCTGTGAGCTGGCTATGTAGTATATGTACATTCATAGATTTTTATCTCTCGCTCATCTAATTAGCCAAGTTCATAACTGACCAACCCTTGTACTACATATTGATAGTCAAAGAGTCAATATGTCCCTGTTTAACTTCACCTTCACCCCCCAGAATGGGGAAGAGGACATGTTGAGTGAAGGCAAGCACTCCATTCTCAGTCACATTCCCAGGTTCACAGAAAGCCTGGAACGAAGACAACCAACTGAGCAGTCATTTTTATCAGTGTTATTCTTGGACATGCACACATACATGATTCATGTTCGATTTTACGTATGTGTAATTACCCTATTCTATGTACAAGTAGTAGACATGTACAGTGGAAACCCTGCCCTACGGACCCCCTGAAAAGCAGCCATCTACGATATTGTGGACACTTCGTTTGGTCCCAAATGCATTTACATATGTTTGTGTACAATCTAAACTCCTGAAATGCGGAAACCCCTGTATTCTGTAAAGTGGACAGGTTTTTCGGACCCACTAATACCTGGACTGCACAAAATTCACTCTATAATACAGATATTTGCATGCTTCTCACGCAAAACTGTCCATCACCGATGATTGATTCAACAACTGGACATTACAATAGCACTGGTACGCATAGTACTAGCCTCTGGTTAGCCTTTCACGAGCATGCATTGCCACACCTATTGGAAACGTATCGGAAACCTCCGAAATACTGGTCCTGCAAGACGACCCTACGTTGAACTGTATAACTACTACTGTTACTAGAGTATAAGTATTGAGAAGCAATGAACACACACCTTCTTGATCTTTCTATTCACATCTTCTGCACTATCCAGCAGGTCAATCTTGGACTCCTGAAATCAACAGGACGTAGAGCTATTTCTAGAGTGCTCATTTACCAAGACAATGAATACACTACAGTGCAGATCTAATGCATGCTCTAGCTTACAGGTTCAGACGCACTCATTTTCCCACCAGTGAGCCCAGGCACTACAGAATGAATAGTTAAAAGGGTCACCGTGAGGTAATCATGCAGTACTTGAAAGAGTAAGCAAGTGAAGGAAGGAGGGAGAGGGGGGAGAGAGGTAGGGGGGGAGGGAGGAAGGGAGGAGGGAGGAAGGGAGAAAGGGAGGAAGGGAGAGAGGGAGGGAGGAAAGGAGGGAGAAGGGAGGGAGGGAGGGAGGGAGGGAGGGAGGGAGGGAGGGAGGGAGGGAGGGAGGGAGGGAGGGAGGGAGGGAGGGAGGGAGGGAGGGAGGGAGGGAGGGAGGGTGGTAAAGGCCAATGAAAAGAGAAAAGATAAACGAAACCAAAACAAATCGTGAACACAGCAGGTCACATGACACTTAGGGTGCAACATACCCATTGGGTTCATCAAATGTATTCGCTTCTTGTAGTTCAAGTGAGGAAGATACTATAGTAGGGTGGAGAAAGAAGAGAAGTGAGGAGAGGAGAGGGAGAGGAGAGGAGAGGGAGAGGGAGAGGGGAAGAGAGGAGAGGAGAGGAGAGGAGAGGAGAGGAGAGGAGAGGAGAGGAGAGGAGAGGAGAGGAGAGGAGAGGAGAGGAGAGGAGAGGAGAGGAGAGGAGAGGAGAGGAAAGGTATTTCATATCTTCATTCCCTTCTCTATCCTTCACTCTCTCTCACTTGCCCTCTCCTTTCCAAAACAATAGAAATTTCATAGAGAGAGAGGAATCAGTGTAATGGTAACCCCTCTCCTACAGTGTTTGATTGCAGCAAACCTTCTCAGCAAAGGTGAAGATCTTCCGCTGGTCTACTCCCCCAAACTGTGCATCCACTTTCAAATACTCCTCATCCAGAGCCTGAAATAAGTCAAATAACTGGGTGAACATTGAAACACACAGCTGCACCACCTAAGGTCTGCATAGACATCAGTATGACTATTGGGTGGTTTAGTAACAGTGTTTTTAGATGCTAAACCTCTCTAATGCAAACACCCTTGGGCAATTGAGTGAAGTATAGGAGTATGCTTCATTTAGGAGGTACATGTAAATAATATGTATTTGCATGAAGCTCGGACTTGTCCTGATTAGCAAGGTGTCCTACCTTCAGGGTTGTCCAGGTTCTACTCTATCACCCTTGCTTACCACCCTTGCTTGATACCTTCAGGGTTGTCCTTTAAGAGAGGTTTTACTCTATCACCCTTGCTTGATACCTTGTACTCCGTGTTTGCCACGCATGACATGTACCTGCAGTCCGGGGTAGAGAAGCCCACTGAGCAGTGGGTTCTTTACCTGCTTCACCACCTCCGCCCCCGCCTTCTTCGCATCATGCTGGAATAGCAAACAACACTGGTTGAACTTCACAAGGATATCTAGTTTTGTCTACAGTCTCTCACACCCCGCCTTTCATTGGTTGCCATATCATACTGAGGTGATGAAAGCTGGGGTATGAGAGGCTGGGAATGAGACTGGGGGTGAGACTGGGAATGAGAATGGGAATGAGAATGGGAATGAGACTGGGGGTGAGACTGGGAATGAGGCTAACATATATCTACTACTGAACAAGTTTTACGATCAAGTCAACATCATCATCATCCAGCCTTGGACTACAGCACTTGTACACTCACAAGTTCCCCAACAGCTTTGATACATTCTGACTAGTAACCAGGCACAGTGCTTAGGAATGAAGATGAAGCACACCACCAAGTCAATAAGACAAGGTAGCATGCTAGCCTTGGGCAAAGATGTCAACCACATAAGCTCAGACAGCTAGGGCATACCCATAGTAATCATATGGATAAGGCTAGCCTCGTTCCCAGGCGCTCGAAAAATCGGAGGGAGCGCCTGGTACACATTGTTCGCACATGCGCGAAGTCTCCTTGGTAACCTGCATACTATCCGTTACACTAACCATGCCCTAACAAACAGTCTATTTCAGTTTACCTGCTGATAAGCCATACTGCAGAGTTATGCTGTCTGTGAGATACATTCGGGGGGTTTTAAAGTCAAAAATGTTATCGCTTCAACAGCAACGGCTTGTATCATCTCGTTCAGGGCGATCGATGAACTTCAAAGGGAAAGATTACATTACATCATTCATGTGCCACAGTGTTTACCTGGAATGGACAAATGGGCGAATAATTTTTGCAAGCGAAGAGCTGAGTGTTTTCAACGCTTCCTCGTCATCGTTTCGACGGAACATGGTCAATGGCAGGCATCTTTCACACCGGAGAAATTGCCTGACAAACCGAGGTTAGTATAATGGAATAGATTTTACAGAAGTTTCCAAGTTCCCCCAAAAAACCTGGGGAGCCGCGCATGCGCAAACAGTGTGTACCAGGCGCTCCCTCCGATTTTCCGAGTGCCTAGGAACGAGGCTAGGATAAGGCCAGCCATCTGTCTGCATTTTGTGCATGACACCCCAGCATAGCTGTGATAAGGGCTGGCATTGGCCAATACACATCCTGCACAGTAGATGACTTTGCATAACATCTAGGCCTGCCTTTCTCAGGGAGGTATGGTTCAATGATTGGTCATACTCACCTCCGTGACCACCGACGTCATTCTGTAAACATCCAGTGTGTATTCCCTGAAAATGGCACAGAGAATTGCATGCAAGAACAAGAGTAGAGACTGGAAACATTTGGGACAGTTTCTCAAGAACAATAATTATTGTGTACCACAAAATACATCCACATGAGACACAAAGTAAGGTCTATCAACTCTGGAATTGCATGTACCTGCTAAGCTGGTAGTCTGTCCCCCTGACGAACTTCAACTTGTCCAAAGGGACTCCGATTGACTCGAGCATGGACTGGAGAAGAGAGACAGGGACTATAACAATCTCATCAAAGACTACATGTGGAGGGTTTTGTTACTGTTTAGAGGTGAGTGGGGTATGGACCTGAATGACAAACTGGTAGTACTTGGTTCGATGTTCCAGCAGTTCCCAGGGAGCCTTCAGGTTGTCAAGGTAACCATGGAGATCAGCCAGCAACACTGTCACCTGAGGTGGAAGGGGTGGCGGGGGAAAGAGGTATGAGTATTATCTAACCATAACCCAATCCTAATATATCTTAACCCAACCAATCAGATTAGAGCTTTGAAACGCACTGTGGTACTGTAGCTACTGTTCACCTCACAGAAACAAGGCTAGGCAGGTCCCAATTTACATACTACCATAAAACTGAGAATGGTCTCTCACACACTTGTCAAGGGCTTCTATTGTAGTGTATGAACCACTAATATGGCCAAAGAATGTCTACAAGTTCACCTCACAGCCAGCCCGGAGGAAGTCAGAAATCTTGGTAACCCCAACATAGTATGCCACGTGCGGCTTGCCAGTGGTGGCGGTGCCCCAGTAGATGCTAATACTGCGATCCTTCAGGATTGCATCCAGCTTGTCTTCACCAAGGACCTCCTAGCAAGGAACAAGGTACACCACACTTCACTATACATGCAGTTCACAATATGGGATTAAAAGAAGTATACACGTATGTGGTAAAAAAAACAAAAAACATTTTCTTAGTCTCACAAGCCACACCCTTGGCAGAGAGAGGAAGGGTCTGGTCACACTGCAAGCATTGAGTTGTTGCATAGCAGAAACTTGCTGTAACCAATCAGATCCGCTCTCTTCATAGATTGTATCCATTGTCATGGAGTAGTAATTACATCACGTGTTTGGCGGATGTCAGCATCTTATTATCTAACCGCCCTATTTGATAATTGCGTTCCTCAGTGACAACTTGTCAGCTGCAGCATGACCAGACCCTTCCTCTCTTTGCAAAGAGTGTAACTTGCGAGACTAACATTTTCTGTCACATGTTTTTATGGTGTTACCGTTGTGTTCAAAGTGCTATAGCACAGAACTTCCATTAACCCAGGACTGCCACACATGCAGCTAGGGCTCCATGGCTCAACAGCTTTGCCTACCAACCATTTTCACAAGCGAGACACAACCAACGCCAGTATAGATCACCTCACAGTATCACAAGTAGAAGAAGCACCCTTTCCACTATGCAGGGGCTGGTATGGTGACCTTACACAAGCCAAAACAACAAAGATGGTATTTGGATACTACACCTGTACATCGCCACTTTCTGTGGTGAGAAAGGGCAATGAGCTGCATTTGATGAAAATGTAAACTACTTCTTGTGCTTGTGCAAATGAAGAAAAAGAAGCTCTACTTCTTGGCACTCAAGCAACATATTACGAAAACAGACCAGAGATCACCTAAGTTTCAGCGGAAATGATCCACATAGTCTCACAAGCCACACCCTTCACAGAGAGAGGAAGGGTCTGGTCACGGTGCAACCATCAAGTTGTTGCCATGGCAGAAACTTGCTGTAACCAATGAGATCTGCGCTTTTCAGAGACCACATCCATTGTCATGAAGTAGAAGTTACATGTACGTCACAATATTTAGCAGATGTCAGCATCTTAGTATCTAACCACTATGTCGATAATTGCATTCCTCAGCGACAACTTATCAGCTGCAGTGACCAGACCCTTTCTCTCTGTGAAGGGTGTGGCTTGTGAGACTAATATCGCACACTGGTTAGTTGCACAAGCCAGACCCACTACCACAGAGGTGGGCTTGGCTTGGAGGCTAGTGGCTTGCTTCCTGATTCATGAACCTTACCAGAAAACGTATTTCTTGTCTCACCAAGGAACACAAATTGTTATGTAGAACTACCTCCAGGCATCCCCTACCTCCAGGTTCCTCGTGATCAGCTCCTTCTTCTGTTCTGGCGTCAGAGAGGCTGGGTTCACACTGAAGGAGGCCCTCACAGAAGGAATAGCCATGGTGCTAGCGAGACGACTTGCCAAGAGGGTAGAAGAACGGTAACATAAATACCACAAAGCTTTGCCCAACATTCACCACTCTGACGTGACACGTGGAGGACGCTGACAGTCTCATTCCCAGACCGCATTCTACGCAGCATGGGTACGAGACTAGGCGTACGAGGTGAGACTCTTATTAATGCGCATCAAGATGGGTCTTCTCAGGACAGTGATTGAGTGGATGAAGCGGCGGAAGGTGGTGGTTCTACTCTTTGTGTTCAGCTTCATCATGAGTGGACTTATTGTAAACCTTCTGGAGTTGCTGACATTGCCACTTCTCCTGATTAGCAAAAGCTGGTTCAGAATCCTGAATGCAAAGCTAGTCTACATGCACTGGTGTGGTAAGTGGCCATAAAACCTCAAGTCTGTTCAAACAGCTGTAAACTTGTTTCCATGCCTCTGCGAACGTCCAGTTTTTGATTGCTTACTGTATGCATAAATGGAGGAAGAAGGCCTGGAAGATCTCGCCGTGCTGCATGTGAATGATGTCAGTGTCTACTTATGTAGACAGAGGGGTGGTCTTGTTCCTCCATGTGCAGCATGAAAAGATAGTCTGATCTACCCTATTTTGCTTTTATTTCTTGCAGTTAACAAGTTAGTGACGCAACGTCTTGTTAGCCTCGTTCCCTGTAAAGCCTGTAAAGGTTGAAGCTATGATAAAGTTGTAAGAGACAGCTCGTTGTAGGGATTGTAAAATTTTATGAATGCTGAAAGAACAAACAAATATGACACTTCTGTCAACCTCAGAGAGACTCTGCGACAGTCTTACTTGACATTTGATGCACAGGAACTTGGCACTGAGGCGTTTGCAAGCTCAGAAACACATGCCACCTGTTCACAAAAGTCCTGGCATCCTTCCCTTGATCTGTACTCTGGTTTAGTCTTCCACATTCTGCCTCAACCACCTAGCCTTCTTCAGTCACCATTATTGCACTGTATGACATCACTCGCATGAAGCAATCTGATTGGATTGCCAACGTTATGGTGCTTGGAACAAAAGTGGAACAGGTTGTTAACCAGACTATTACTTTCCCTATATGTATAACCAGACTAACAAAGGAGGGGGAGGGGGGGAGGTCCCAACCAAACAAACACATTTGGTGTACACCTTCTTTGTCCTGAACATTAAAGTTTTCAGCTTTGCAAGCATTCGGGACTCTGGCACTTGGACAGACACCACAAGAAAAGTCTCAAGATTATTCAATCTGTTTCACTCTGTCTACCTACGTAGACATTGACGTCATTTATATGACATGGTCACCCAGGCTTTCCCCCTCTGTATTTTGCATGCTGTAAGTGAACAAAAACTGGACAATGAAAGGCCTGGAAATGAGGCAACAGCTATGTGTGCAAGTCATGTGCACCAACATGTACGTTCATTGCAAACCTAGTCTCGTTCCCAGACTGCAATTTCGACCCTTGAAAATAGCCTGGGTACGAGACTATCCCCAAGCCACTCCTCAATAGTACTTATAATAGCTACATGTAGTACAAGCCGTGTGTACATTGCCTATGTTCAATTATGTCATTTTACTCATTGAAATATCTAAAAATTATGGTTGGTTTGCCGTTACCATTTGATCACTTGTTTCATGGTGTTTTAAGGATGAAATAGTAGCCATACCTCTTTAGTGTCTAAGAAGCTTGTAGCCGTTGGTCTTTGGTCACTCAGAGTTCATATTGCCCTCTTAAAACCTTTTCAACCCTAAATTTTTTTTCACCAGAGACTACTTTTAGCAAATGCATGCCTTTAGCGTACCATGTCTTCATTTCTGTCTGAGCTCTGACTCCAAAAACGAACCTAAGTGCACTTTCAGCCTCAATAAGCAGACTCGTAACCTTAACCATGCCCGCTCATTAACGAGCATGCAATAGTCAGCATTCTCGGTTGGCAAATACCCGCTCCGAGCCCAAGCAGCCTTCCCTGTCAGAAATGAACCCCCCGAAAGGTGATTCCTACGCCTGTTCATGCAGCCAAGGCAGGAATTGGTCCACTCGGTGCCAGCCATGGCTCTTTTACAGCCAAGCCTAGCAACTGCCATGTGCACAGCACCCTGCAGGTGACTGTGCACCAGCACGCAGGTTCTGCATCAGTTCTGCACAGTGTGCAGTGTGATGTAACCAAAAGTGCACTATAGAGTTAAACGGTTTTAACTTAATTGACTGTTAACCAGTATGCCAATTTCTTGATTCACAAAGGCCACACAGTGACTACCCATTTAGCACAGGTACTGTACATGCTAATTGTTTAGAGTTGGTTGTATTCAGCTATCTATTAGCTCTGGACAGGTGTGTATATACAGTATGTACATCAAAGTCTGAGTAATGCTCTAGTATTTGGAAAGGTACCCTGGCATGCGTGTATGTTATGACAGTACCCTGGCATGTGCGTATGTTATGACAGTACCTTGGCATGTGCATATGTTGTGACAGTACCCTGGCATGTGTGTCACAATGAGCAGTGAAGGTCATGACCTCCTGTAAATACCAGCCAGATGATGCCTCATTGATTGCTTACCAAATAAGGTTATATTTGTTATTTATGGTGTCAGCCTAACTGGGCCTGCATGCCAGTATCACATGCTTGGTTGGTGATGGTATAACGTGAGCCTGTGTGCACAATTGAAGTGTGCACCTCCATTTTGGTCTTGTACCAATTGAGCCTTTTTGTGAGTGAAAGAAGAGAAAGGGCATGAGTCCAGCTCTGAATGGTGAATAGAGGGGCTTCATGTTATTCTGTGTGGCGATCGGAAAACCCCCATGGCTAATTTGGCGAAGCATTTTGTCTAAATTTCTTTCATTAAGGTGGTGCATGTGCATGAAACATGATCAGTGGCTACTATCATGTGATAGCAACCATTCCAGTGATACTGGTGTTGCTACCTGATTCGTTGTACACCAGAAGCTTGTCACCATCTGTTGCTGAACCAAGATGACTCCAAGCAGCTTTACAAATAAAGTCTTGTTTGATGTTATAGGCTGCATGATCTACGTGCCACATGAGATCAGGTACCACACTTGTTTTACATGCTCACTTTCCCAGGCCAATTAATCAGACCTTAAATGTGTACTGTGTTTTGTTCTGCTTGTGCATGTTATTCGGGTCAGCCTGAGTGAGCCCCACACTAGCAGGACTGCATTGCGCATTAATTTGTGTGTGTTTTTGCTTGTTCGGACTGACTACTTACTGTAAATTGAAATTAGCACATTTAATGAAGATTGAATGTCTGTGGCCACATGCACTTCAGCTCAGCCTGAGAGCAAGAGTGAAGGGCTACTGCCAGACTGAAGCATGGGTGTGAAAGAGACCAGGAGCTAGTACGACTCAAATCCAAAGCATTGAGATGTAATGTACTATAACGTGATAAACAAGGCAGGTTGCTCAGATCACAGTGACAGACATTAAGATCACTCTGGTAAGGACCATGCATGCTTGTACACGGCAGAGATAAAGTTTGTGACTTGAGTGTAAAGTGTAGCTCTTGCCTCAGCTCTGGCTAACCAACCCTGCTGCTGAAGCTAATTGCCATGACTCTTTGTGCAGCTGTTCTTTGTACAGCTGTCTTTCGTTCGAAGACCGTACGTCATGCATTGCCATGACAATTCATGTGTAAGGTCAAGGCCCACCCCACAATGATGAAGCGTCTGCCTAGTTACTGTCAATGCAAGGAAGAAAGAAAACTGCCCTGTATCAATGCATATGTATCATCAGTATGTATGATATTGTCGTCAACTAGTTGCCAACTGTGTGCAGTTAGCTATGATGAACTGAAAAGTATGGTCATTCTTTCTGTTACATGTAGTGCTTCCCTGGGCCTTACAGAGCTGGGCCAACTATGACATTCGGGTATTTGCAAAGGACCTGGATCTCCATATGTATGCTAACACTGAGCATGCCTTGTGCGTGCTCAACCATCGTGGAGACCTGGACTGGATGATTGGGTGGTGTCTGATTGAGAGACTTGGAATGCTAGGAGTGAGTAGTGTGTGAGAGGCGTGACATGCTAGGAGTGAGTAGTGTGTGAGAGGCGTGACATGCTAGGAGTGAGTAGTGTGTGAGAGGCGTGACATGCTAGGAGTGAGTAGTGTGTGAGAGGCGTGACATGCTAGGAGTGAGTGGTGTGTGAGAGGCGTGACATGCTAGGAGTGAGTAGTGTGTGAGAGGCGTGACATGCTAGGAGTGAGTGGTGTGTGAGAGGCGTGACATGCTAGGAGTGAGTAGTGTGTGAGAGGCGTGACATGCTAGGAGTGAGTGGTGTGTGAGAGGCGTGACATGCTAGGAGTGAGTGGTGTGTGAGAGGCGTGACATGCTAGGAGTGAGTGGTGTGTGAGAGGCGTGACATGCTAGGAGTGAGTGGTGTGTGAGAGGCGTGACATGCTAGGAGTGAGTAGTGTGTGAGAGGCGTGACATGCTAGGAGTGAGTGGTGTGTGAGAGGCGTGACATGCTAGGAGTGAGTGGTGTGTGAGAGGCGTGACATGCTAGGAGTGAGTAGTGTGTGAGAGGCGTGACATGCTAGGAGTGAGTGGTGTGTGAGAGGCATGACATGCTAGGAGTGAGTAGTGTGTGAGAGGCGTGACATGCTAGGAGTGAGTAGTGTGTGAGAGGCGTGACATGCTAGGAGTGAGTAGTGTGTGAGAGGCGTGACATGCTAGGAGTGAGTGGTGTGTGAGAGGCATGACATGCTAGGAGTGAGTAGTGTGTGAGAGGCGTGACATGCTAGGAGTGAGTAGTGTGTGAGAGGCATGACATGCTAGGAGTGAGTAGTGTGTAATCTAGCCTCGTTCCCAGGCGCAGAGAAGGAGGAGGAGAAAGAGCACCTGGTACACACTGTTTGCGCATGCACGTAATTATAGGCAAGGCCACGTGGTAGAATTAGGGGCGTGTACTAATATGACGATCAACAGTTCACGTGAATAGTATAAACCGTCATAAAAAATACTTCAGCTTTTGTTCTTAGGACGCTATAAACATCGCTGCTACATGCTCTGCCTAGTTTTATACTGTCGGATACAAAAAGAAATGTCTGGTAGGCAGTGGTAGGAATCGACTTACTGGAAATGGTGGATAACCGCATAAAGGTACGTTTCCTCCGTAAACGCACTCATTGGAGGCAACCTGTTCTTTATTGAGCTTTATCTCGAGGTACCTAGCTACCAGAAGGCCTAGAACAGCGCGATATGAAACTCACTCGAACAGAACACCAACTGGCACATCAATGCGGCGAGTTTATGATGTCACTAGTATACGTACATACACGTACAAACACGGTCGCCACAGAATTCCGTGGCGATTAAGCACATGCGCAAACAGTGTGTACCAGCCGCTCTTTCTCCTCCCCCTCCTCTGCGCCTGGGAACGAGGCTATGTGTAGTCTCGTGCCCAGACCCCACCCAGATCACGCAAGGAAAAGGGTCTGGTGCCACAAGCCCAAATCCTTGGGCTAGCTCCAGAAATGTGAAGCAACCAATCAAAACTGCAGAGCGATGTTTATTGCAGAAGGGGGAACAAGTACTTCAATCATACTGCTCAAAGTGGTGTTATCATTATTCAACACAAACCAATTTGTAGTCCTACACTAACAATTACAAAGCTTCAACACTTCCAGCAACCCAAGGATTCAGGCTGGTGCCTTTCCTCCTGAGAGGGCTGGGTCTAGGCACAAGACTAAGTAGTGTGAGAGGCATGGCATGCTAAAATATCAGTGGTATGAGGGGTGTGGCATGTTAAGAGTGGTGTGAGAGGCATGGCATGCTAAAATATCAGTGGTGTGAGGGGTGTGGCATGTTAGGAGTGGTGTGAGAGGCGTGGCATGCTAGAATGTCAGTGGTGTGAGGGGTGTGGCATGTTAGGAGTGGTGTGAGAGGCGTGGCATGCTAGAATGTCAGTGGTGTGAGGGGTGTGGCATGTTAGGAGTGGTGTGAGAGGCGTGGCATGCTAGAATGCCAGCGGTGTGAGGGGTGTGGCATGTTAGGAGTGGTGTGAGAGGCGTGGCATGCTAGAATGCCAGCGGTGTGAGGGGTGTGGCATGTTAGGAGTGGTGTGAGAGGCGTGGCATGCTAGAATGCCAGCGGTGTGAGGGGTGTGGCATGTTAGGAGTGGTGTGAGAGGCGTGGCATGCTAGAATGCCAGCGGTGTGAGGGGTGTGGCATGTTAGGAGTGGTGTGAGAGGCGTGGCATGCTAGAATGTCAGCGGTGTGAGGGGTGTGGCATGTTAGGAGTGGTGTGAGAGGCATGGCATGCTAGAATGTCAGCGGTGTGAGGGGTGTGGCATGTTAGGAGAAGTGTGAGAGACGTGGCTTGTTAGGAGTAGTGTGAGGGGCGTGGCATGCTTGGAACAAGAGGTACACGATGTTATTGAGAAATCTCCTTTCCCCTCTTCCTCCCCTCTCTCCTCAGAGTACGAAGGCCATCATGAAGGATGTGGCTAAGTATCTTCCAGGCATTGGCTGGACATTTCTATTCATGGAGTACCCCTTCCTGAAGCGAGACTGGAAGAAGGATGAGGAAAGGCTGGCTGCTTCTTGCAAGAGTTTCTCTGACTATCCCGTCAACATACTAGTTAGTCTTGCCCCAAGACCCCACCTAGGACAAGAGGGTCTGGTGACATTCAGCCAATTTCTTGGGCTTCATTAATTTTTAGGGCAGAAGTTTTAACTACCAATCACATTGTCAAAGTGCAATCTGTAACTGCAGCACCGGTAGAATGAGTCCACTTGAAAGTTTGTAAATGGCACTTTTTTACCTGCATATTCAGTTATCAGCTTGCTAGTACCGCACTCACGCATTGTTAAGTCCATTTTGCTTATAAGCGCATATTCTCTATTAAGCTCAGGTCTACGTGTGGTTAGTGTAATAAAGCGCACACAAAATGCACCTCACTGTACGGTGCATTTTGCTGTTAGGCGCTCATTCCCTTCCTGGGAGCTATAAGTGTATATGCTTAACAATGCGTGAGTGAGTATGGTATTTGTACAGTTTGATGAAGCCCTGGAATGGCTGAATGTCACCAGATGCTCTCTCTTTGGGTAAGGTCTGAGAGCAAGACTTCTTCCCTCATGCAAAAGAATGCACCACCGTCAAGCTCAACCTTCCTCCCACCCTACACACAGCTTTGTTTGTTTGCAGAAGGAACACGGTTTACACCAGAGAAGCATCAACACAGCATGGAGTTTGCACGCTCCCGAGGGCTGCCAGTGTTCAAACATCACCTGTTCCCACGAACAAAGGGATTCTGTTTCATCATGCAACACCTGAAGGGTACTATTAGTGTGTGTGTGTGTGTGTGTGTGTGTGTGTGTGTGTGTGTGTGTGTGTGTGTGTGTGTGTGTGTGTGTGTGTGTGTGTGTGTGTGTGGTGTGTGTGTGCGTGCGTGTGTGCGTGCGTGCGTGCGTGTGTGTGCATGTGTGTGTGTGTGTGTGTGTGTGTGTGTGTGTGTGTGTGTGTGTGTGTGTGTGTGTGTGTGTGCGTGCGTGCGTGCGTGCGTGCGTGCGTGCGTGTGCGTGTGCGTGCGTGCGTGCGTGCGTGTGCATGTGCGTGTGCGCGTGCGTGCGTGCGTGCGTGTGCGTGTGCGTGTGTGTGTGTGTGTGTGGTGGAGGGACAAGAAAAGCCTATCTCCAAGACCTGTTTTGCCATATACTTGCTATTACACATGCTGTGGGGGCTATACACATGACTGAATGTATCTCCCATCCCACAGTTCCTGCCATCTATGATATCACCATCTGCTACAGAGAGGGGGAACCTTCCATAATGGGTGTGGTTAACGCTGAGCCCTGCTCCGCTGACATCTTAGTGAGGTAGAGGATGTGTGCATGAGAACTGTTGTCGGATACAGTCCAACCGTGACTGTTACACAGTGGAGTACTGGTACACAATGTATAGAAACTTGCTTCGTACCCAGCCCACCCCCCCCCCCCCCCCCCCCCTCCCCAGCTATCTGTTGCTTCCAGGAGATGTGAATCGTGACCTGTAGCTCTGCAAATTTGGGGCCTTTGTATTGTACCAGGCTTTCCCCACTTTCAGTACTGAAGCAACAGATGTGGGAGTGCCTGGGAACAAGACTATGTAGAAGCCACATAGTGCTGTACATCAAAAATTTTTTTTATTATATACCAAATCTACAGTAGTTATCATAACTACATTGTAAATATTGATATTCATAGCACTGTACCTTTACCCAGGTAGAGATAACTGTTGTAAGGAAAGTGCTAGTCTCGTCCCCAGACCCCACCCTCTCACGAGGAGAAACGGTCTGGTGAACCAAGTCGAATTTCTTGGGCTAGTGCACGCTTTTGCGACATTGTAACCTAGCAACGATCAAAACATTTTGCGGCCAACCCGCTCAAAAAAGGTACGGATACTCGAATAGATATGAACAAATTTTACTGTTGTAAGGGAGGTGCTACGTAATAATTACCGATCTCGCGATCTCATTGGTCATTACCCGTTTTGGGTAATAAGCCCAAGAAATTCGACTTCGTTCACCAGACCGTTTCTCGCCGGGAGGCGCGCGCGGGCAGGGCACGAGACTAGGAAAGTGCTATGTACTGATCTCGCAACCTCATTAGTCCTTGTCGCTTTTGGGAATAGGCCCAAGGAATTCAACTTTGTTTCCCAGATCGTTTCTCGCTGGGAGGCACATGTGGGCTGGGCACAAGACTAGTGTTGGTGGTGGTAAGCTTGAACAAGGGCCTGTGTTTACAAGTAGTACTGTCTTCACTTGTCAGGCAGAGCCTCACAACTTGTGTACTGGGTTGTAGCCAAAAGCGGCCCTTACTAGACTACGTATTCTGAAGATGAGGTTAGCTTGGCCTCACAGGAATGGTATGCTGCACACCCAATGCATGAAGCTAGCAGGGTGATTTCAGCAACATAGATCAGTGCTGCATTGACCTTACTGTGCGTTGATCTTGACAGTTACCCATTGCTAGTGTCAATCACCTTTGCTGTCTGTGAGCAGTCTGGCTTGTCTGCCCTTTATATTTCTGGCTTCGAGAAAGCCAAGGAAAACCATCATGTACACATGTATGCCAAAAATGCATGGGATGTTCCCAAGAAAGGAATACACCTGCCATTGCACAATCTATCGACCATAAAATTGACAAACAGTGCACTGCACATTGTGTGGAGCTCTACAGGCTTGCCCATATTATGATTACACCCAACTTGTAGTGTAAACAACTGTGCCCACCTTAACAAACAAACTGCAATGTATGAATATTGATTCCAGCTAGAATCTTATCGGTACACCTAATGTTGTCTGCACACAATTACGTTATGGTAGATACCCACCCTAACCCTTGGGTTTTGTTATAGGTACTTGAATGTGTAAGGTGGGGAACACTTCACTGTGGCTTTTGCTGACACTCTAACACAAGGCATAGCCTCATTCTCAGGCCTTCCGAATTTTTCATTCTTCATTTCGTATTCACAGCAATATTGAAACACAAATGGTATAAAACAGGGGAGGTCTGATCTCGATCATCATGTGAATGTCATCAGGCAGACATAAATATATGTACTGCCATGGCTGTGACTTTTTTACTAGTCAAGCTGATCACCCAAATGTCTGGAGTTCTGACCAGTAGTGGAGTACTTTGATGGATGATCTAGCCCTGTCCCTACGTCTACCTCACATCTACCTCGAGGTCATTCACACAATGAATGAGGCTAGGCCCTCCCCATTTTTTACCACTCTTACGTTTCTGTGTGTATTATTGTGAATACGAACAAAAGAATAAAAAATGAGAGAGTCCATTATATGACTAATATTAGTCTGTGTTGAATAATGGGTGATGTGCAAATTTCCCCTCTCATTTTCTCTTTCCTCCCCTCCCTCCCCCTTTCTTCCTTTTTTTTTCGTCACCTCCGCTACCACAATCTTTCCCAACTACTCTCTCTACTCTCTCCTTCCTTCCCTCCCTGCCCTTTCTCCACAGGCGTTTTCCTGTATCAGATATTCCAACAGATTCAGATGAAGTTTTAGCTGACTGGCTAATCAAACTCTATCAGGAAAAGGTTATATGTCAGTCTACAGTAGTGCAACAGATAAAATGTACATGTACTGTTGGTGGGTAGATCATGGGTAGGATTAGTCTCATTTCCAGACCCTCAGCATGGTGCGGGGGTCCAGGGTAGGATCACTGTGGAGACTATATTACCCAAGGGGAAACCTGGTGTGGTGGCTTGGAAGAACTTGAAGAACTTCCGGCAGCAGATGGCTGGTTTGTCAGTTATCTTAAGTGTATTGGGCTTCCTTACCACAAGTTTTACTCAGTACACCTACACATCATGCAATTTACTGAAGCCACACACACACACACACACACACACACACCACATATCATCCACGCACACACACACCACATATCATCCACCCACACACACCACATATCATCCACCCACACACCACATATCATACACCCACACACCACATACTGTGCATGCATGCACACCACACATATAACACACACACACACACACACGTGCACACACACACACACACACACACACACACACACACACTACTCAGGATGAGCTCGTAGAACATCATCATAATCACAACACATTTCCCGCAGACTTAGTCACACTACCCAAGAGACTGTGGCCCGACCTGGTTGTCCTTTTCTGGCTTTCTCTTCTTGGCATACCAGCGTTCCTAACTGGCCTCTACCTTGCCTGGGTTGGAGCATGGTTCACTCTTGCACTTATCATCTTAGCAGTAATCTTAGGTGAGTTCTCACACTGTTGGATTCTTAGGTGGTGCTTATAGTGGTACAATATACTTTACTTTCGTGAACTTTGTGAGTGATTAGAACACATGACATCACAATGATTACAGGCACTTACAGCATTGTGATTACGTGCATTGTGTAGAAAGCAGAATTTATGCTTGCCATGTCCACTTTGTGAGGGAGAAGCTAAGTAAGTTGGCAAAGTTGATATACCAAATTAACCTAAAGATGAATAATCCTCATTTTGTTGTTATTTGTTGTTGCATTCTCTGCATACAGCTGACCAGCTTTTCCAGTACATAGCACGTGAGACTGAAGTTTCGAATTCATCCTCTGCATATGGTTTACGACTAGTGCAGAAGAGCCAGTCCAGTAAGAAGGAGCAGTGACCCTAGCAACTTGTTATTCAGTCTGTGTGAAGTACTTTAGATGAAGCAGTCACTTCTAAGCCTCGATCCCAAGTTCTCCCCCCACTGGTTGCATGATGGGGGCCTGGGAAAGAGGCTACTAGCTTCTTTAGGCTAGAATCTTCTTGTATTCTGTTGTGTATCAGTTCAGCTTTTGGAATGTGGATGTTAGCCTCTTACAGAGAATATGGGTATGTGTGATGGACTGAATCTCCATGACTACTTCACATTTAGGCTTGGAAATAATAGCAGCATGGAAGTTAGGCCTGGAAAAATACTAGAGTTTGAAACACAAAAGTGTGTGCTGACATAAAAGGCTGGGAGTGTAATTGTTGAAAGGGGTTTTGTAAACGTTGAAGAGAAGAAACGGACAAGATTCAGCCATGATTTATAGAACAACAACAATTACATGAAGCAAAACAACATCATAGCACTCTCTCATGGGTACTTGATGGCCAAATATGTTTAACGATTGGCATCTTGGCATGATATTCAAAATTCCTGGAAGTATCATCAGAGCTGACCATGCATAATATACCATCTAGTAAAGGGCCGTTAGACTTTACCGAGATTCATGCCGAGTTTCAAATGACTATGAATCTCATTAGTACATGTGGACCAAATATGTTTCACATCCTTAATGACGCAAACCCTTATTTATGACTGTACCATACACCAAGAAATTTTCGCATTGCAAACTAAGAAATTTTTAGAAGCCAAAAAATTTCCCGATGTACAGCATAAAAAGATTTTAATATACTCTTAAGTTTACAAAAACCATAATGGAATGGGTACCCTTGTATAATATAGAAACTGCTTCAATTATAGCCTATGCAAAACAGAATGCTTACAGATGACAGAGTATAGCAGAGCTTTGTCTAAACTGAACAACTAGGTGTTCTCTTCTATATATTCATGGTGAATTCTGCATGAAGCCTAGCCAGGTTGTACAGCACTTTATGTGCCGTGGCTAGACAGCTTACTGCATGAATGTGCGGCATCTTATGGTAGGTTGCTCATAGAACAAGTGATACGTATTAAATTATCAAATTTAATAAGGAAGAGTCCAATGGAAGTAACATAAACATCTGTAATTGGATCTGAATATGACTGTATGTTTTATGATGCTTAGGAATGCAATTACTGTGGCCTATCAATATATATACGTTCTACTTGCTACATAAAGAGTAGATGGTCTGCTTTGCACCATACTGGATCAATATGCACAGGAGTAACACTTATCCATGCAGAATAGTACAGCTTCCGCTTTTGATCATTAGCAAAGGCTGGAGCCGGAGAAGTCCTAGGAACAAGGCTACTTTACACAAGGCTCTCTGCATAGTCTCTGCTCTAGTTATAGTACAAGCATCTAAAACAAACCAAGATAAGATATGGACCCTCACTGAGTCTAAAAACAACTATGATTGGGCACTGTAATATAGTTAGGCAACTATGTAGTATTGCTTCCATGTGGTCCCTCCCACTGTCCACTTTAACAAGATGACTTGCAATTTTTGCATGCTATAAGCAATCAAAACAGGATTGTGAGAATGCCTGGTTAATGAGGCTAACAACTAAACAGCAGTGTAGTAACAGTTATTGCCAGACAACATACATGCATGTGCATCATCAGAGTTACACACATGAGAAGTGTTCCGGCCAAGTTTGACGGGATATTCAAATACTTAGACGACTGTCAGATTCTACTCTTTGTGGACACGGATGAACTGCTATATTATGCCAATTATCCATACAGCACTGTTAAAACAAAATTACCATTTTAGGAAATTATTTGGTTATTACAATAATTGTGACTTTCCTTCCTATGCTAATTCAAAGAATGTGGAGCTTGTAAAATAATTTGTTGGAGGCTAGTAAAGCTTACTCAAATATTAGCTCCCACTGCATTGATAAAATTTGTGTAGTAAGGATAGTCACGCAACTGTAGTAACCAAATACTTGTAAAAGAACAACTTTGTTTTTGCAACAGGCCACAACTGTATTATATAATATTTCTGAAATACATACATACATTTTAAACTGGATCATGGATCATTAAATGAGAAATTGCATACAAATTATCTGTGATTAAACAAGTAAATTCTTTCAAAGGGTGAGGTAATCAAGAAGTTACATATCACAAACAAGACACAAATGTAACAACAGTGTTTGTGCGTTCCAGGTGGCCATGTTCATTAGTAGTGCTTGGAGTGTTGCTTGGAGTGTTGCTTGGGGTTGGAGAAGATTTTAGTGGTGATGGAGTGCTAGGTGATAGAAGGCGACTGTTTTGCCTTGCCAAAGAAATGCTGGTTTTGCTTAACTGTCTCTTACTCCTCCGTTTTTCGTGCTTTGCTGACCAGATCTTTGGAACAAAGAGAAACACTTTGCAGAGGAATGGGATCACCAGGTAGGACAACACACTGAACGAATACCCAGCAGTGGGTGAGGGAACAATGTACACAAAAAAGAGCAGATAAGAAAACCAGATACACACAGAAATAACTGTTGAAAAAACAAATATGTTCACTTGCTTAGTGTCTTTAAAGCAATCCAGGTGAACCTTTCTTGTGAGAATCGCAAGAACGGCCACAGCAACAACCGTGACTCCATTCACGCCATAGAGTGTGACTAACAACCAAACAATCAGTGCACGACTTTGACAGAACACATTTACCATATAATGTGGAGGATTGCCCATTGGCCTAAAGAGCGGTGGTGAGTAACGAGTAACGATGGGGTCTACTGCAGACCACAGTGTTAGAAGAAAGATGACAATAGATACAGGGATGAAAGTCAAAGCAACAATACTTTGATTGGACCAAAGCTTTCCAGGTTTTTCAAAAATGAAGAAGAATATTCGATATATTCTCAGCAGTCTCATGAACAGTGCTGAATATATCAGTTCCAGTCCTGTTGCACAAAACCATAGCTGTGCTTGACACAGAGGACCAAAGTACTGGGAGTCAATTGATTCTCTAACACCTGCAATAAAACAGCCTATGTACAACATGTAGCAGCCAGCAAGTATGAGAAGACTGAGAAATGGACTAGTGGCTTTAATTGACGGCTTGTTCCAGTAGTAGATGACCAGAACCAGGACAACTGTAGTGAAGATGCACAGAATTATGACGGCAACAAATGTTGTTATAATGAGACCAGTAGTGGCCGTGACATTTGTATCAAAGTAGTCCTTTGGAATCCTTTCTGGTGGCAACTGGACAGTTACATTTTCAGTAAGTGGATTGTAGTGCCCAACATATATTAATTTCCCTTCTCTCACATGAGAAATATTCACCATTGTCACTACTTCTCTCTCATCATTGAAAGCAATATCCCCAAGGGCACCAGAAAAGTGCAGAGTTCTCAGGTTTCTTTCCACTAGTGTAGTCACAGTGCTCTTATCAAGTTCAGATCCATAGGTTAGCAGTTCTTCTGATATTGATTTGTTCAGTGCCAGTGCAAATGCCCAGATGGAATCATGCAGTGCATTAACATCACGATTCTCCTTTGCCCCTGGTATGTGTTCTTGAAGTTTCCTGCGATACTCGTTGTATGTCTGTCCTGAAACCAAGGTTGTGCTGGAATTGGGTTGGAGCCTGTACTGTAGAAAGAACACACCTTCAAGTGCTCTTAGCATTGTGTCACTGCTACAGTTCTGTGTACTCTCCATCAGTTCCTCAAAGCTGAGATCATGAAAGAGCCACACAAACTCAGGCCAGTGACGACCCCTCCAATATGATTCACATAGAAGTCCACGAGCTTCAGATGCTGTTACAGAGGCATATATTATTCTTGCTGCCTTTTGTAGCAGGTTCTGAATTGGAGAGATAGAAAATGTGGGCGTTACACCTCCCATTAGTACGAGATCAAACTCACTTTGTAATTTAACTTTCATCACAAAGTCATCTGCAGTTGTTGTGTGTTGGATTAAGGTGGTATCTCGAATGACACTGACATTACCCCACTGGAACTCTGTCATTAAGGCCAGAACGGCATCATTGTACGTTGCTGAGGAAGGAATCATTCGATAGAGTCGTGGATACTCTTCTTTACTGGTAAATACTGGAGAGGTGGCTCCTGCTGAAATCTGGAGGAGGTCTATTTCTGGCCTTCCTGCAAGTGGGGAGACTGCCTGGGTGACTGTGGAACACACCAACCCCACTACCCCTACTATCTTCAAATCTCCATCTGTCACATGTCTCACAAAGTTCCCCAGTGCTTCTGTTACCAGGCTCTGGTTGCATGTCTCTGCATTTGCTGGGACTATCTCCAGATTATAGCCGGGCAGGATATCATCTCTCATGTTTATCTTGTGCACCGCCAGTCGTGCTGCTGTAATCAACTCATCTCTTTTCTCTGCCATGGGCACCAGAGTTAGCAGATGGAGGGTTGGTATCCCCGACTGCGCTCCACTCTCACCCAAAACTGTACAACAGACGGCCAACAGGAGTAGAACTTCTACCATGACTTTCCCACACATACTCGGTCGGAGTTGACGACAAAATTCAATTGCAAGTATCGATAGTTCAGTGAAGGGCGTGCAAGTAGCTCCCGATGTATTAAAACTGCACTGAGTCTGAGCTTCTGACACACAAGTAGTGGAGGTATATTTTAGCGACGGTACCAGTACGGTAGCTCGTGTCAGTCTAATCAGGGTCTAATTACCATTGTTATCGTACTGCGTACCGTACCGTGGGTAGTGGTCTAATTAGTGGTTAATTTAATCACGCCCAAGTTTAGCCACGGATTCCAGGGCGCCAGATGGAGCGAGCTTGTCTTACCTTTTTCCTGCTGCTGTTCTTGAAACCAGGAGTGCTTACCGACACTCGCACCGAAGGGCAACTCGGATCAGGAGAACACTCCAGTAGGGACAGGCAAAGAGTCAATCCTGAGGGAATCCTTCCACCGGAAGAAGATGACAGACTGGGAAGAAAACTGTCAGTGCTTCTGATAGCTAGCATGTACATCGGACACCAGTTTCCCCTGATAGCTTTGGGAGAAGAGCTTGTACGAAGAGGTCACCATGTAGTGATGCTAGGTCCAGTTATGGAGGGCTCCTCTGTCCTGCCTAAGCTTCCTGAAAGTGTGGGGATCAAATTTATCGAGTCAGGCGAGATCCCACAAACTGACATGAGAAAAATGAGTAAGGTTGGTGCAAATGTCACCAGCTTTTTACATATGCTACTCAAGGCATGGAAGAGTTTCCGGGAAGTGAACACAACTCAGGACTATGCTGTCTTAACCAGAAGAGCAGTGGAGCAAATGAATGCCAGTGAATGGGACTATGCAGTGGTCGACATCTCTATTGGACATGTCATCTACACAGTATTTAAGTTGTGGGGAGCTGATAAAGGTATGATCAACTACTCTCCCCTTCCTCTCTTAGTGCCTCTGCCTCCCTGGCCTTTCCCTGCTATGATGGCCCCATTTTCTGACAATATGAGTTTCTGGGACCGACTCATCAATTCACTCATCTACTATCCAATGCATAAAACTGGAGAGCTACTTGCTATGCATCTAATAGGACTGTTGGATCCCGGGTTTAATGTCAGTGAAGTGGATGGTAACATGATGATGGATGTGGTGGGTTTGAAGAATCCTGTTTTGTTAAACACTGTGATAGGCTTTGCATATCCCAAGACAATCCTACCCTTGCAGCACTATGTTGGACCCATGTTCCTCAAGAAGCAGCCTAAGCTTGCTCCAGATCTGCAAGACTGGCTGAAAGGAAAACCAAAGCAGTCTGTGATCTACATCAGCATGGGTTCCACTGCTGAGCTGACACCATTAATGGCCCAAGCACTTTTGGGTGGAGTAGTTGCTGAGACTGAGTACAGCATGGTGTGGGCACTCCGTGAGTCAAACAGAGATGCCCTGGAAGGAGTGGACCTTGATCCAGAAAGGGTGTTCCTAGCAGGTTGGGTAGCCCAGTTCTCCCTTCTCCAGCATCCTAGAATAGCCATGGCCATCCTTCACTGTGGCATTGGGGGAGTCCAGGAAGCTCTCTACCATCAGATACCAGTCATCTGCTTGCCTTACGGGTTTGACCAGTTTGATACAGCCCTTAGACTGGAAACCCAAGGGCTTGGGATTCGGATGCTTCCTAATGAGGTTTCTAGGGAGAAAGTGGTAAAGGCAGTGACGAGAGTGAAAATGGGAGAGTTTAGTAGGAAAGTGGAAAGCATGAGCAAACTACTGAGAAGCGGAGGAGGGGCTGAAAAAGCGGCAGATCTGGTGGAGCTATATGCAGAGGTAGGACACCATCATGGCATCCCAGCGTTCGTTAAGTATAGGTGGAGCTGGGTGCAGTATTACAATGTGGATGTGTGGGTGGTGATGGTGGTAATAATGGTGATATTGGGATGGGTGAGTGTAAGGCTGTGTCGATGCTGCTGTGGGAGCTGTTGTCACTGTAAACACTCGTCAAACAAGACCAAGCAAGACTGAAATTTCCTATAATTAGGGCATGAGCCATTACTATCACTAGCTGCTTCTAATATTGCATGGTATATAATCCAATGCTAATTGATGGTACCATCTACAGCATGCACGTTCTAACTTCAAAAGTTCATATCCACTAGGCCAGACAGCACTGGATACTACTTCATGACTACGCATGCAGGTCAGGTGACTGTTAGTGGTTCAGAAACTATACCACATAATCTCACACTCACTGAACATAGTTTCAGTGAAAGTCCACAAGATGTTTGAGGTTTTAGCCAAAAGCCATGCATGGAAGCCATGCTCAAGCCATACACCTAGTACAACGCTGCATCGGAAGACTTCTGTGTGAATCCTTGCATTCAATTAGTGGTTCACATTGCCAAATGTTACCGATCTGTTTACTATAGTAATACCATTACCAACAGTGGAAGGCCCTTCCCAACAATGCTGATAAACAACCAAGGGTTAGTGCTGCATTCTTAGCCTTGTCCCTGGTATCCCCACTTACATTGACAAATGGAAGGGGAAAGTCTATAGCTGGGAATATAATGAAGCTAACTACGGGTATATGTTGTAAGGCTAGCTGTCCACAGACTATCCCCAGTATGTACATACCTCTTGCACCGCATGCATGTCACACCTCTAGCAGATCAAAGTTGTTGCTTATAAAGGAACTTGAACAAGTATATGAACTAAACATCTGTATGTCAAACAGCAAATTGAAAGCTGAATATAATATAGTTCTAAATGTCTAATTGTACATCCTAGCAGCATCCGAGTCTTGCCTCCGGAAACCAATCCTAGTAGAGCAAAACTCCCTCCTCATCTCAGGGCACTATCAGAGCAACACACTACCAAGCCAGCATTACCCTCTCCTGTCAAAGCTGTTCTGGAAGCTACTCATCATGCTCCCTCCTCCTCTCAGCATTGCTACTCTGGCTAATACTCTTTGCTCACCTTCTCCTTTCAGTGCTGCTCTGGAAGCTGCTCTGAAAACAGCACTCTTGATGTTGTCCCCAGTCATGTCAAACCTTGCCAGTTGCTCAAAGTCCACGTCCTCAGCAAGTGGAACCTCCTCAGGAATGATCAACTGAAAGAAATCACACAACAGCAATAATCTTGAACTAACCGGTTTTAGTTTGTGTGTAATTACACCTAAAGTTAGGCAGGAAGAGTCAAAATCATGTGGATTTAACATCAATGCACAACTTTGAAAATTCTCAGGACCACATGCATTTAGATATAGGCAAAAATGGCTAATGACCAACCCTAATCAGCCATAGTAGGACAACTTTTGTTTGCTATTTTGTTGCTTTTGTTGAGACTGTCTGCACCATACTGCACAGGAGTTTGATCACTTGCAAAGGCTGGAGCCGGAGAAGTCCTGGAAACAAGCCTATTTACACGAGACTCTCTGCATACAGTCTCTGCTCTATATTGAGCAAATTATCCGTACAACATAGTGCTGAGTGAGTTATATACCAAGACGCCATTTTGGTTTTGTTTATGCTACAGCTAGCCACGACTGTATTATATACATTTTAAATCATCTCGAAAAATTGCATATCTGTGAAGACATTAAACAAGTAAATTCTTTCTAAGGGTGAGGTAATCAAGAAGTTACATATCACAAACAAGACACAAATGTAACAACAGTATTTGTGCGTTCCAGGTGGCCATGTTCATTAGTAGTGCTTGGAGTGTTGCTTGGGGTTGGAGAAGATTTTAGTGGTGATGGAGTGCTAGGTGATAGAAGGCGACTGTTTTGCCTTGCCAAATAAATGCTGGTTTTGCTTAACTGTCTCTTACTCCTCCGTTTTTCGTGCTTTGCTGACCAGATCTTTGGAACAAAGAGAAACACTTTGCAGAGGAATGGGATAACCAGGTAGGACAACACACTGAACACATACCCAGCAGTGGGTGAGGGAACAATGTACACAAAAAGGGGCAGATAAGAAAACCAGATACACACAGAAATAACTGTTGAAAAAACAAATATGTTCACTTGCTTAGTGTCGTTAAAGCAATCCAGGTGAACCTTTCTTGTGAGAATCGCAAGAACGGCCACAGCAACAACCGTGACTCCATTCACGCCATATAGTATGACTAACAACCAAACAATCAGTGCACGACTTTGACAGAACACATTTACCATATAATGTGGAGGATTGCCCATTGGCCTAAAGAGTGGTGGTGAGTAGCGAGTAACAAAGGGGTCTACTGCAGACCACAGTGTTAGAAGAATGATGACAACAGATACAGGGATGAAAGTCAAAACAACCATACTTTGATTGGACCAAAGCTTTCCAGGTTTTTCAAAAATGAAGAAGAATAGTCGATAGATTCTCAGCAGTCTCATGAACAGTGCCGAATATATCAGTTCTAGTCCTGTTGTACAAAACCATAGCTGTGCTTGACACAGAGGACCAAAGTACTGGGAGTCAATTGATTCTCTAACACCTGCAATAAAACAGCCTATGTACAACATGTAGCAGCCAGCAAGTATGAGAAGACTCAGAAACGGACTAGTGGCTTTAATTGACGGCTTGTTCCAGTAGTAGATGACCAGAACCAGGACAACTGTAGTGAAGATGCACAGAATTATGACAGCAACGAATGTTGTTATAATGAGACCAGTAGTGGCCGTGACATTTGTATCAAAGTAGTCCTTTGGGATCCTTTCTGGTGGCAACTGGACAGTTACATTTTCAGTAAGTGGATTGTAGTGCCCAACATATATTAATTTCCCTTCTCTCACGTGAGAAATATTTACCATTGTCACTACTTCTCTCTCATCATTGAAAGCAATATCCCCAAGGGCACCAGAAAAGTTCACAGCCCTCAGGTTTCTTTCCACTAGTGTAGTCACAATGCTCTTATCAAGTTCAGACGCATAGGTTTCCAGTTCTTCTGACATTGATTTGTTCAGTGCCAGTGCAAATACCCAGATGGAATCATGCAGTGCATTAGCATCACGATTCTCCTTTGCCCCTGGTATGTGTTCTTGAAGTTTCCTGCGATACTCGCTGTATGTCTGTCCTGAAACCAAGGTTGTGCTGGAATTGGGTTGGAGCCTGTACTGTAGCAAGAACACACCTTCAAGTGCTCTTAGCATTGTGTCACTGCTACAGTTCTGTGTACTCTCCATCAGCTCCTCAAAGCTGAGATCATGAAAGAGCCACACAAAGTCAGGCCAGTGACGACCCCTCCAATATGATTCACATAGAAGTCCACGGGCTTCAGATGCTGTTACAGAGGCATATATTATTCTTGCTGCCTTTTGTAGCAGGTTCTGAATTGGAGAGATAGAAAATGTGGGCGTTACATCTCCCATTAGTACGAGATCAAACTCACTTTGTAATTTAATTTTCATCACAAAGTCATCTGCAGTTGTTGTGTGTTGGATTAAGGTGGTATCTCGAATGACACTGATATTCCCCCACTGGAACTCTGTCATTAAGGCCAGAACAGCATTGTTGTACGTTGCTGAGGAAGGAATCATTCGATAGAGTTGTGGATACTCTTTTTTACTGGTAAATACTGGAGAAGTGGCACCTGCTGAAATCTGGAGGAGGTCTATTTCTGGCCTTGCTGCAAGTGGGGAAACTGCCTGGGTGACTGTGGAACACACCAACCCCACCACCCCAACTATCTTCAAATCTCCATCTGTCACATGTCTCACAAAGTTACCCAGTGCTTCTGTTACCAGGCTCTGGTTGCATGTCTCTGCATTTGCTGGGACTATCTCCAGTTTATAGCCGGGCAGGATATCATCTCTCATGTTTATCTTGTGCACCGCCAGTCGTGCTGCTGTAATCAACTCATCTCTTTTCTCTGCCATGGGCACCAGAGTTAGCAGATGGAGGGTTGGTATCCCCGACTGCGCTCCGCTCTCACCCAAAACTGTACAACAGACGGCCAACAGGAGTAGAACTTGTACCATGACTTTCCCACACATACTCGGTCGGAGTTGAC
Source organism: Agelas oroides (assembly GCA_949130485.1). Lineage (NCBI taxonomy): Eukaryota > Metazoa > Porifera > Demospongiae > Agelasida > Agelasidae > Agelas > Agelas oroides. The sequence goes on along the minus strand of OX422202.1, from coordinate 2,752,451 downwards.
GGCAAAATTCAACTGCAAGTATCGATAGTTCAGTGAAGGGCGTGCAAGTAGCTCCCGATGTAGTGAAACTGCACTGTAGATTATCAGTATACAGTTCTAACAGTGCGTTGAGTCTGAGCGAGCTTCTGACACAAGCACAAGTAGTGGAGTGTCAGTCTAATTACCATTGCTAGTTGCTACACGTACTGTACTATTCTGTGGGTGGTCTAATTAGTGGTTAATTTAATCACGCCCACGTTTAGCCACGGATTCCAGGGCCGGATTTCCTTCCCCGTCGCTGTCATCTTCTTCCGGTGGAAGGATTCCCTCAGGATTGAACCTTTGCCTGTTCCTGCTGGAGTGTTCTCCTGATCCGAGTTGCCCTTCGGTGTGAGTGTCGGTAAGCACTCCTGGTTTCAAGAACAGCAGCTGGAAAAAGGTAAGACAAGCTCGTTCCCAGTTAGGTTGTGAAGTAAGCGTTATTTCAACTAAGGCCATTCCAAACTGAAGCCTTGTTGCAGGGGAATTACACAGCCTGAAAGTGAGTCGGTAGGTAGGCTTGAAACTGAAAATGAAACATCACGTGACCACACTTGACCTCTGTCCCTCCTCACCATGCTCAAACCTATTGACCTCACGGGCTGACTATCCCGACGTCAGACTACCACAAAACTTATTCATCCCATGCATAATACCCGCAGAGAAGATTGTCGCTCCATTCGGCCTTAACGATGTTTCTAGCCCCAACTGTATCCGTCCCTCTCTTCACTACTACACTCAGCCAGGCCTGCAGAGACGACATTTCACTGACACAAGGCGGGATAATTAGTCACGTGGTAAAATAATTAAATCCACCCGTAAGCGTATATTATACAGTCGGTCGGTCCCCTGCAACAAGGCTTCAATTTGGAATGGCCTAAGTGCAACCACAACCCTATAACTTGAAGCAATACTGCACAGTGTTCAGGTAAGTCCAAGCATCCAACCACAAACAGGTAGTCTGGACGCCATCACTTGTTACTTACAACACAGACTTTAATCCACTCATGCCCCAGTCCTTCATTCCAACGTGCTTCTGATAGCTAGCATGTACATCGGACACCAGTTTCCCCTGATAGCTTTGGGAAAAGAGCTGGTACGAAGAGGTCTCCATGTAGTGTGGGGATCAAATTTATGAAGTCAGGCAAGATCCTACAAACTGACATGAGAAAAATGAGTAAGGTTGGTGCAAATGTCACCAGCTTTTTACATATGCTACTCAAGGCATGGAAGAGTTTCCGGGAAGTAAACACAACTCGGGACTATTCTGTCTTAACCAGAAGAGCAGTGGAGCAAATGAATGCCAGTGAATGGGACTATGCAGTGGTCGACATCTCTATTGGACATGTCATCTACACAATATTTAAGTTGTGGGGAGCTGATAAAGGTATGATCAACTACTCTCCCCTTCCTCTCTTAGTGCCTCTGCCTCCCTGGCCTTTCCCCGCTATGATGGCCCCATTTTCTGATAATATGAGTTTCTGGGACCAACTCATCAATTAACTCATCTAGAAAGAAAAGCCAACAATACGTGAATCATGCTAGGACTACAACAGCTAAGAGGTTGTGATTTCATTTTTGTTTCCAGTTCCCATTTCCATATGCCCACTTCTCCACCCTTCTGAGTTATGATCTCCATGTATCAAGTGAGGCAGACTCTAAGAACCATCTTTTAAATACTAAATGGATACTCAATACCTGTCAATTAAGACCTGTCTAATTAGCACCTGATTAGACATTGGATTAGATATTTTGACTATTAGACATTCTGGGATTAGACATTCTGGGAACTTTGCAAGACAACTATATGCCGTGAGGCTAGCTGTCCACAGGCTCTTCCCAATACGTACACACCTCTGGCACTGCATGTCACCCATCTAACTGATCAAAGTTGTTACTTAAAAACGATTGTCATATATGAACAAGTATATAAATGCTACAAACTAAACATCTGTATGTCAAACAGCAAATTGAAAGCTGAATATAATATAGTTCTAAATGTCTAATTGTACATCCTAGCAGCATCCGAGTCTTGCCTCCGGAAACCAATCCTAGTAGAGGTCTTCCCAATCTCCTCTTCTGCCGCCTCCTCAAGGTCTTTTAGTGATACCTCACGCTCTCCTATAAGTGCATGCATGTGAGTGTGTGAAGCACAGGGCACTATCAGAGCAACACACTACCAAGCCAGCATTACCCTCTCCTGTCAAAGCTGTTCTGGAAGCTACTCGGGCTATTCTACAGCACTCATCATACTCCCTCCTCCTCTCAGCATTGCTACTCTGGCTAGTACTCTTCGCTCACCTTCTCCTTTCAGTGCTGCTCTGGAAGCTGCTCTGAAAACAGCACTCTTGATGTTGCCCCCAGTCATGTCAAACCTTGCCAGTATTTCAAAGTCCATGTCATCAGCAAGTGGAACCTCCTCAGGAATGATCAACTGAAAGAAATCACACAACAGCAATAACCACTTTTAGTTTGTGTGTAATTACACCTCAAGTTAGGCAGGAAGAGTCAAAATCATGTGGAGTTAACATCGATGCACAACTTTGAAAATTCTCAAGAGCACATGAATTTAGGTATAGGCAAAAATGGCTAATGGTCAACCCTAATCAGCCATAGTAGGACAACTTTGAGGAAGCAGGACATGATGTCATCTCGTGGCAAAAATTGGTGTGCTCTAATGATATTTCAAGGGCAAGAGAATCCTTGTATGCCTTCGCTTCTTTAGTGTAACTTGAACCACAACATTTGATCATTGTTTTGTACTGGGTTCATATAGGTTGTACCGTCACCATCAAAATACAAATACCACTACATCAAGAACACAACACCATGTATATGTTTGTATTACACATCTAAGTTCCTTTGCTGGCTTGATGCATGAAAACCTTCAAGCTGACTCTTGATGCATGAAGACCGACTGTTTTCCAAGCTGACTCCATAGGTAGTAAATTGTATTGGACTATTACTGACTCCAGTCAACAAAACAGAAGTTTAACAAACCTTCCAAAGCCTGGCTCTGAGGTTCCTAGGTGGTGCATCAAGGGGCAGCACGAACCTCAGTCGTCGGAAGAAGGCCTTGTCGATGTTGTCAATGAGGTTGGTGGTGAGGATGATGATGCCAGGGAACCGCTCAATGTGGTAGAGGAGGACACCCACATCCACATTAGCATAGCGGTCCGTGGAGGTGCTGGGTAAGGGGAGAAGGAGCGGGAGGTGTTGGGATAGTCTCACAAGCCAGACCCACTTCCGCAAAAGAAGGGAAGGGTCTGGTGAACTGTGTATACAAGCCGTGTCCTGCCGCACTGTACAGTGTGGTCCAATCACGTTGCATTATTTTGTCACATGACGCATTACATCACTGTTTGAGTAGCAATAACAGTCACAGTATTATAAACGGCAAAAGAGAACTAGGGCATCTTTTCCGCTACTGCAGAACTGTAAAAACACTTCGACTATACTTGTCAGGGAGCGTGCTTACTCCGCAACGGGTAATTCAAGACTGCATTATTTGAAATCTGATTATGTCATCCAGCTAATTGCATTCCAGTGGGACACGGGTTGTCTACGCAGTTTACCAGACCCTTCCCTTCTATTGCGGAAGTGGGTCTGGCTTGCGAGACTAGTGTTGGGGTAAGAAGAAAGTCAGAATGGTGGTGCTGGGTCATGAGTAGCCTTAGGCCCAAAAATGGTGGTGTTAGGTGAGAAGAGAGCCTGGTTACAAGGGTTGAAGGTTCTAGTGATGGGAGTGTGAAGAGTGAAGAGGGAGAATTAGATGAAGCTTTGGAGGTAGGTAACTTGGTAAGTCGGCAAAAATGATGTGATAGTCAATTTGACAAGACCTCATGCATGCAGCTGCTGTTATAAAGGCGAATGTGTTCACTGAGAAGGTACTCCTTGATCAGTCAACAATGCAACAGTCAATAAAATATGTGCCTTCAATCATAAAGCATGGGGTTTAATTGTACAGGTGGATGATAATACCTCATTACTGTAACACTTCTTGATCAATTGACGATGCTATGTTAATGTGAAAGTGGATGATAATACCTCATGGTGGTCCTCTGTCCAAACAGCCCCTCTGCTTCATCAAACACAAGGATAGCATCCTGGTGCCGTGCTTCTTGGAAGATGGTGTCAATGTTCTTTGAACTCTCTCCCACCCACTTGCTCAGCAGTTCAGCACAGTTAACCACCTTCAGTGCCTTACCGACTTCATAGCCTATGGCCTCTGCAACTAGTGTCTTGCCTGTGCCTGGGGGTCCATGAAGGAGGATTGTTAGCCCCTGCATGTGTGTGTGTGTGTGTGTGTGTGTGCGTGTAGGGGGTCAGGAACCAGGGTTAGGGTCACTCACTAAGAAGAGCTTAGGGAGAAATCTTTATTGCTGTGGTCCACAGTCAGTCAGTCAGTTCAAAAGTCAGGTGCATGTTGTACACCAGCAAATGTGCATTGTTGTTCAGCAATGGAGGTGCATGAGGGGAGGATGGCACAGAAGTGGGGCTTAGTGGCTTGTGTATTTGAGAGCACATAGTAAACATCTGTACAATCATGTGTGTACAGATATTTACACATGACATTCTGAACTGTACATACATACATACTCACATAATTATTCATGACAATAGATCACTGATTCAGAGCCTCACACTAATGTGCTTGGCAATGGTGATACAAAATGTTGATGAATGCCATGTATCACACTCGGAACTGTCATACCAGCACGTGAACACATGTATACCTGGCAGTGGAGCTAGGAAAATGGTTTATTTCACAATGGAGGACACAGCACGGTGGGCCTAATGTGCTCAGTGTATAAAGTACTGAAGTTCATGATGTCGCATGTATGTACCTGATGGTTTCTTTTTGCAAATCCCCACTGGCCAAATAGAACAGACCTATTGAGGAATTAAATACGAAGAATATATGTACACTTTGACAATTCTGATGGCTATACTTAACAATTTAGTAGATGCACCCACCTGGCCTTCTCAAACTGCACAATCTCTTTGAGCTGCTTCATGGTGCTCTCTTCCACAATCACCTCATCCAGACCAGCCTCTGGAACAACACGACGGTCAAAGTCCTGCAGGTAGGTATTATGCAAGTGTGTGCATGTATATCTGATCCCCGAGTCTCTCCCCCGCTTCCTCCCTCACTACCTTCTTTCTTCCCTCCCCCTTCACCCTCCCCCTCCCCCTCTTCCTCTCCTTCTGTATACCTTTCCCTCTCTCCCTTTCTTTCTTTCTTTCTTTCTTTCTTTCTTTCTTTCTTTCTTTCTTTCTTTCTTTCTTTCTTTCTTTCTTTCTTTCCCTCCCTTCCTCCCTCCCTCCCTCCCTCCCTCCCTCCCTCCCTCCCTCCCTCCCTCCCTCCCTCCCTCCCTCCCTCCCTCCCTCCCTCCCTTCCTCCCTCCCTCCCTACCTCCCTACCTCCCTACCTCCCTACCTCCCTACCTAGCCTCGTTCCCAGGCTCTCCCCTTGCCCCGACGAAAAATAAAAACGGAGGGGGTTCCGTTTTTATTTTTCGTCGGGGCGAGGGGAGAACCTGGGAACGAGGCTATCCCTACCTCCTACCTCCCTCTCTCCCTCCCTCCCTCCCTACCTCCCTACCTCTCTCCCTCCCTCCCTCCATACCTTCATCCTCAGCCTTCCTCTCAGCTGCAGATTGGCTCCCTGGAGCAGGTCCTTCTGGCACACCACAGGATTGTCTCCATCACGGGAGACAGCAATGGAAAGTGCCGAGAGGATAGCATTCTTGATGAATCCTCCAGTCAGCTCAAACCTCAGTGCCAACTCATTCTAAGGAGAATCAGCAGTTATGATTCAGTGGTCTGGCTATACATCCCACAAAAGTTGTTAAAAACTGCTCATAATGTTTAGCACATGTGTTTATGGGAGCTGAATATTCAATTAGCATACGCTCTTGCAATCTTATGCAATAGGGCTGACAATCACAAGAACGCCATGGCTTTCCAGAAGAACGGCAGCTTCGCTGAATGTGTACCATGGAAAGTCAGCGGCGCCTGTGTGATACTCGACTGAGAGGCATGGAAGCAACTTGCATAGTCAGTGGTGACGTAAGCTCATACCATGAGCAATGAAAACCTTGGTGATGGCCAGCAAATGAGGCTAGTGATTTCGTGTGTGTGTGTTTAGGAAAACGCTCAACGAGGGAACTGAACCAAAAGCTCACTAATAGCATGTCCAGGAGATGCTCGCTAAGGGGCATTTAAACGAGTGAAAATTACAGAACTTGGGGGTAACGAAGGGGGAGGGCGTTTGCTAAAAATGGGTGTATTATCAGGAGCTTACGGTATGTAGTTTCACAGACACAATCCAATACCAAAATCAATCTTCACGTAAAGTAATCTCATTACTGGTACTGTAGCAACATGTATCTATAACCATACTACACATTAGATGCCACCAAGCAAGTAGAGGTAATTCCACTGAATGATAAAAGTTTGTTTGTTTGTTTGCTTGTTGACTCACCAGGTCAATGTCATCACCAAGCTTCATCTGCTCTGGCATGTGTGACTGCCAGATGGCCTTACGCAGGAGGTGGTCTGGCTGCCGGAACTCAATGGCTATCATGATCCTGCGATGCATGGCTTCGTCCAGGTCATAGGGACGGTTGGTGGCCAGGATGATCAAACCATCATGTCTGCATGAGGAGAAAAGACCACATGATCCTTGCATTTCCCAAGTCCAACAGAGCCAAGTCGGTTTACAACTCATTCTGTTACACATCTACATCTCTCCTACGACCACATCTCTCCTACGACCACACTCTCTCCTACGACCACACTCTCTGCTACGACCACACTCTCTCCTACGACCACACTCTCTCCTACGACCACACTCTCTCCTACGACCACACTCTCTCCTACGACCACACTCTCTCCTACGACCACATCTCTCCTACGACCACATCTCTGCTACGACCACATCTCTGCTACACTGTAACTGCAGCTCAAAGTAGGAATTATGACTGACCAGGGTAACTATCAAGAACGCTACTTATGACCTTATTTTTATCTTGCTGTGAACTCGATGTAACCTTGAGCAACAGTCACATGATAAACCACACCCATTGTAGTACATGGGACACCCTACAGTCACATGATTCCAGCGCACATCGTACCCCATAGCTAGGTCAGAGTCCTTGTAAGTACTTTGGAAGTGACCATCCCCTGCATACAGCTGTATTTACTCTTTACCTCTCAATTTCTGTCAGCAGGAGGTTGACCTGATGTCCCCCCATCTCCCTCGATTCAAAGATGGCCTCACACTCATCAAAGAAGAGAATGGCGTCATTGATCTTGGCCTCGCGGAAGATGAACTTAAAATTCTCCCCAGCTGACATGCTACCCAGCGATGGGAAGTTGATGAGGAGGACCTATGTGTGGAAGGAATATGGTATGGTATAGTCTCAGTCCCAGACCCAAAACCAACCCCAGCGTGGATTGCTTTCAGTATCGCGCGTTATACTGGAAGCGATATACACACTGGATGAGGTCTGGGGACGAGACTAGGTATGGTAGGGCATGGGTGCAGCCTTGTTCCCAGGCATGCCTTGGAATGAGGCTAATATGTGGGGATATACAGCATCATTCCAAGGCTGGGCAACATGTTAGCCTGGGAATGAGGCTAGTGAGGAGTATGGATATGAGGGGTGTATGGATGTTATGCAGCTATAGACTTGAGAGGTGGTGACCATACCTTTTTGCTGAGTTTGTTGGCAAGGGCATTGGCCATCATGGTCTTGCCGGTGCCGGGTGGACCATGGAACAGCATCACCATGCCGGCACCATACGTGATGGCATCGTCCAGCCCCATGCGCTTCCGGCAGCGCTTGTATGCCTCAAAGTTGCTAACTGTGTTCAAAATCAGCTGCTTCTGCTCTTTGGGCAGAACCACCTACAGAAATGTACAGCTAGAGCAGTAATTTTATTTTAAACAGGTGAAGTAGTTGCTATATAACTGTGATTCAATTCAATATGTTGGTCACAACTGGAACCTATGAACTGCCACAGCAGGCAGAGGAAATGTTGCTATTCTGCAATAGCTGTCTTCAGATGTGTAACCCAGCCTTTTAGTCAAGCACTTTGGGTCAAGCACCTCCTTGCATGATGTTACCATGCCAGGTGCTTTTGAGCACCCCAAATTTTGTGACTGCTAGTGTAGGAGAACAACTGAACTATTGTGGACTAATTCTGTTATTGTCAGATGGTCTGTCAGCTTGTTGTCATGTTGTCTCTTATAATGATTATCCCATAACAATTCTCATATTCTTATTGGTCAATTTGGCTCATATCATTTACTGCACTTGTCCGCTCACTTGTCCTCTTTTTTTTTGAAACTGCTGTCAGATACACCTCTAGCCTCATTCCCAGGCTCTTGTGCGGGTGTGCACGAGAGCCTGGGAACGAGGCTAGTGCACCTCCTACTGCTGAACTTGAGCTTGAAACATAATAAAGGACTTACAAATTTACGGCCACAGGCACTATCATGCCTTGTTAGTCTCTGGGCTAGTGCATGGAGTTGCCTCTGCACTTGAACTTTCCAATACTGGGACTCCACTTGTATGTCCGAGAATAAGTCTAGTCCAGAATTATAAACACACATCTCTTGTGCTCTTGTGTTCCCTTATATAATTATATGTATACCTGTTCAAACTTAGTCTTGGGGAAGTAAAGGTGTGAGCCCTCCACAATCTCTGAGAATTCTGTGTCCAAGCCAACACAAAAGTCCAGCATGCGACGATCAATTTCCACCTGTGAGAGAGAAATATCTTGTAAGTAAAATGAAAAGTGCATCAGTGGTGGACAAAGGCAGGAAGTAGACAGACAGACTGACAGATTGACAGACAGACAGACAGACAGACAGACAGACAGATAATCAACAAACAGGAGAAGAGCAAGGCAGACAGACACGAAAGCAGGAAACAGACAACAGATGGCTCACAGTGGCAGTGGTAGGGTCGCCAGTGATACCAGAGTTATGAACCATGACCATCCCCTCATGAACAAGGGTAGCACTCTTGTAGAAATACTTCCTGTGTGCAATCTGCTCTTCCAGCCCAGCACAAAATATCCTCAATACCTCACCCACTTGTACAAAGTTTGGGCTGATGCGCACATCATAGTGCTGAAACTGTTTGTGTGTGTGTGTGTGTGTGTGTGTGTGTGTGTGTGTGTGTGTGTGTGTGCATGTGTGTATGAGAGAGAAATTTAGTTGTCTGAAAACATGGCATCCTTTGTTCAACTACCATTCACTACATGTACCTGCAATTGATCAACTACAACTGAATTTACATTTTAATTAAACACAGCTGCATTTAATTTAACTCAGCTGCATTCAACCAGTTTGTGACAGCAGTCAAAGAGAAGTGAAGTGCTAGTGAGCTCACAGCTATAAAGTGTAGAGAACTACTAATCAGGCAGGTTCTAATGAGTTAGTAGCTATAGCATGAACAGTATCTCTAGATACTTGCAGTGGTGAATATACCGGCCTATACTGTCACTTGCATTGTGTCTGTAGACCTTGGGTGTCTGTCACTTTCAGTCTTGCCCAACTATGTACCTTGTTTGGCTGGATGACACTTCCTATGAGGGTCAAAAGGACACTCTTTTCAAAGTCACTGAGGTTGCGGGACTGCACCATCCGCTCCAGACGAGGAACCCATGACCCTGCCTGCTTCGTCATCTGTGGGCATCGAATAACAACCAGTGAGACAGCTAGGACAACATCTGTGAGGTTACATAATCTAGAAAAGAACTCCAGGTATAATTCTCTTTGATCCAACCAGCTCTTCCTCAATGTGAGGAAATAAGTATGGAAATGAAACAGCATTCTGAGATAATAACTGTGAGAGTGTCCAACTGCTTGTCGTACAGTAACCATGAAGAGAAATTATACCACACAAGCCCCTTAATGGCTATGTAAAAGAACAACGACATAATATTAGAAGTACAGCGTACTGCAAGTCTCTTGGCACATCGCTTTTCCTGCACTTTGGCTTTGGTCTCCGCCTCTCTCTGTGGAAGAATCACATCAATATCACTGTTACATATGTAGACACTAAGACTCTTTGCAAATAATAAAAATAGCCCAAAGGGCGAATGCTGTTTCATCTAGGGAATGCAACTTATTTTGTTGGATGTTACCCCTAGCAACTCACTGCCACACCCATTATCATCTCCACCAATTATCATCTCCACCAAATATCATCTCCACCCATTCCACTTCATGCTATTCAAGTTCAAAGATTTGGTTGCTAAGCAACATCCAACAAGGCTTAGTTTAGATGGCAGTCGATGTTCTTGACTATATTAGGTACATGTGATCACAAATTGCCCTGCTATCTACGGTTGAATTCAAGGAATACTCAACCTCAAAACTTGAATTGAACTGAGTAAAGCTGCTATACCTTTTGTCTGAGGTATCTCTGATCCCTTCTCCCATCATCATAGTGGGCCTGGAGCGGGGGAAAGAAATAGAAAGTCCAGGATGTACTGTATTTCTTCGAATAGATGCTGCCCTTAAATAGTCGCCGCCCTTGAATAGTAGCCACACAATCAGAAGCTCTGAGTGAAATAAACGCCGCCCTCGAATAGCAGCTGCGGCTAGTACATGAGGCACATGTACACGTATGCGAACAATTTCTGACGATGGCCCCCAGGTTAGCGCTAGGGCTGTTCATGTTGTATGACTCATTTCCACTGCTGACAGCAGGACTTAGAGGCTGCACATACTACTGACAGCATCTAACATTCATCACTGTATTGCTCGTATACCTTATCCAGCCATCGTTGATGTCGGCAGGCTTTCCAAGGAAATAAACACAATACCCGCACAAAAAGGAGCAGCAAAAAAATAGTAGCCACGGCGTCTGATCGAAGAAATGCGGTAACTTGCATACCAAGCTACACACCTCACACGAGAGATTATCTGAGCTCTCTTGCAAAATTATGTAGCTAGAACAAACCTGCACAATTTGTGCGCAAGCAACTGTTACAGTAAGCAACTGCTGACAGGACTTAGAGGTTGCACATACTACTAAGCAGTAAAAGATGCAAGGAGCATTCACACTTCCCATGTACATTCAACATACCTCCATTTCAATCCTGGAGTCCATTCCTTTCACTTTCAGCTTGAAGGCTACAAGCTACACACAAATCGTTGTGTGTGGGTGGAGTAGATAAACAGGCATGTTAACTTCAATGCTCACTTGTGGAATAGTACACTTAGCTACCTGAAAGTGGTCATCAAGGTACTCCAGGTCAGTCTTGTAAGGTTTAAGCTTATCAGGGTCCTCCTCTCCCTCATCACCCTGAAGCAAACAAATGTCAACAAAAAGGCATAAACTTTGAGCAACAGCTGAAGGTATACCCTGTTGATTGCAGATCCTACCTCATCAGCTAGGGGATCTTCCACTTTTCTCTTCTTCTCTCGTTCTCTCTCCTTCCTCAGCAAGATATCCAAGTCTGTAATTTCATCATCACCATTCTCATCACCCTCCTCTTCTCCTCCCTCTCCCTCTTCATTCCCACCTCCCTCTCCACCTTCATGTAATACAAGAAACACAACAAGTCAAGCCATGACCACTGTGATGTTGATTGATTAACCCTTTAACAACTACTGACTTTAAAAAATCATCATCAGATTTGTCCAATGCACACTTAAGATAAAGCAGCACAAGATTCCATGTCGGCAGAATGGGTGGAACAGGTAGGTGTACCCACAGGGTGAAAGTACCTGCTGCACTTGGCTATAGAAAACTCTCGATCAGCACTGGTTGGGCCATTTGTCTCCTTTACACAAATGGGGGCTTAGAAAGCACCCCTCCGTTTCATTTCTGGGACTAGAGGAAATTTTCAGCGTTTGCTAAGACTATTGAAACTCATTAATGTGTGATAGACGCTGCTCTCTCTCTCTAGCGGCGTCTATCACAAATGTCAATGAGTGAGGTTAAAAATCTGCTATATAACTTAGGAGTCTTATAGAACTGGGAATATGGTACATTGAGACCCATATACAGTTGACCCCCAAAGAATATTGGAGGTATACTTGGTGCTGACAAAGAAACATTTGGTGATGGGCCGATATCTCTGTCTCTAAGTATAGAGATACATGCAGTTACTAAAATACTACACTTAATGGACAGCCCTCCATAGCAGACATCTACCATATCCAAAAATCCCTACTGTCCTTCCATTCACTTCAATACTTAACAACCTCTGAATAGTGGACACCCAGCTACAGACACTTTTCACACTCCCAATTGTTGCTAACAAATACTTGATTTAGCAGACACTCATCAACCTTTCTCATATGATTTTCCACCAATCACAGCTTGCTTCACATTAGATTAGCACTCATACTCATAGTAGTAGCCTCTGGTTAGCCTTCCCCGCCAGTGTACAGCAAAGGAAAGCTCTAAAAATGTAGCCACACTGTGCTCAAAAGTTCGATCATGCAGTACCACACTTACAAAGATGTCCCTGAGTTGGGGATACTTCACTATAAGGAACAAATGTCCTGATGGTGTCTGTTATAGAGAGGTTCCACAGTTACGTATAACACAGACATCACAATATTGCATGCTGTTAGGTGTCCTGGATCATATAGCAAAGTGACATGGCAAGCCGACTAGCAACCTTACAAACCTTCCATCCCAGGGACTGTTTCAGGTCCTCCTTCCTGTGATGGAAGCTACATACATGAAGAAAAAGACCAACAAAGAGGGACTAATTGCACTGCCAAACAACCACAACTTTGGCACACAGCTCTAACAATATCTGATTTATAAGCATGCCACTAAGAACATTTTGGATTCTGTTCACTCAACAATCACACTGATTAGTTCACACAGTTTGTAGTCTCCTCATTGGATGCACGAAAACAACACACACAAGGAAGCTGTACATGTATTTGATAGCTTCTAGCTGCATGGTGTTAGAGCTCACCTCTTGAGCCGCGAGGTGCAGTTCTACATCTCCAGGTGGTTCCAGTCCTTCCTTTTCCACTAGTCCTGGTTCCATTCCAGGAAGGGGCTCAGAGATGGAGTTCACTGCTCCCATTTTCAGCCCCAGGTTCTCATCCCTAAGCAACAAAAATTTTTAAAAAGTACTGTGAAACTGCTGCAACTAGTATGTGCACAAGAGCTAACATACTCCTTCCAAGTCCATGATAATCGTTTGGCATCAGTAGTAAAAGAAAATACAACTCTTCAGACAAGAATCACGTAATTTACCTGTAATGCTCACTTCCAGGCTCCTCGGCAATCACATCAGCCAAGTATGTTTGCTCCAGCTTCAAAAACTCATTGCTCTTGAGCTGTGACCCCATGAGTGCTTTGCAGAAGTCTGAATCATATGTGATTGAACAGCTGAGGATGTAGCTATCCTGGATTTCAGGGAAGAAACCCTGTGTCATGTGAAGGCGATCCTTGTCAAGAAAATCAAGGATCTCCTGCAATGGGATATCGAGAATGTGGCAGGTGGACAGGACATCAGAGCCATAGGAATATCTCCCCTCACGATCATAGCCAGACTGGGCCACAAGAGAGTAGACGGCAATTTTTGTCTCATTCTCAGTAAATTTGAACTTCCTGGAAAGGCGAATGACTCGAGGCATGCCCACAGAACTGTACTGCTCCTCAGTTGCCTTCAGCCTTGACTCAATCACTGCTAACATTCTGCTTACAAACTGTGCCATGTGAGATGGTGGAATGTGATCACATAAGATACTGCACATAACATAACAGATAGATTAGATGTGTTCACACCCTCTCCCTCTCCAGTCATATATATCATGGGCATGAATACTGCCGAGGCTAATACACAGGACCACCACTGAAAACTCATTACTGGTATGTGTAATTGGATACATGTGTCGCAATTAGGCATGAATTGATATGGTCACTGCCAGTACATATCAAATGTGCATATCTCAATGAATCATCTCTTAAAGCCTGTGACAAACAGGTGAGGGGGGATAAGGCATTCCTGTCTACCCCAACAACCCACAGCATAAAAAAGGCAGTGCTGCATGTAATCGTCATTGAAACGGGACCGGTGCTACGGGTCATTTTGAGTGTGATAGCACATGCAGTTTGCAAGCTCGCAACTCTAAGAAGGCATGCACAGCTAAGCTTAATAGCTCCAGCCAGCTGTAAGACAGCAGTCATTTAACAGAAGCTTCCATATTAAAAGTCGTCACATGACCACAAGCAAGTGTGGTTGGGGCAGTACAATCTAGTCTCGTCCACAGACCCCACTTTCTCACAAGGAAAAACAGTCTGGTAAACCGAGTTGAATTCTTGGGCTAGCACACGTTCTTGCAACAGTGTAACCTAGCAACGATCAAAACTTTTTGCACCAAACCCGCTCAAAATAGGTACGGATACTCAAGTAGAGATAAAAAAATTTATTGCTGTTAGGGAAGTACTATGTAATAATTACCAATCTCGCAATCTCATTGGTTCCTACCATTTATTGGGAATAAGCCCATGAAATTCGACTTTGTTCACCAGACCATTTCTCGCCAGGAGGCATGCGCCGGCTGAGCATGAGACTAAGTACAATCTCCATTACATTGCATCCACGTCTTGACTTTGTCAACATTAACGGACTAAAAACTAGTCTGAGAATGAAGCTTGTAGTAGAAACCTTACACATTCTAGGTGCAAAGTCTTAAGCTGTGCAAACCATACCGAGACTCACATAAGCCACGCCCCCCATTCTTTTACCTTTTTGAGGCATTCTGTTTGCTTCTCAAAGCCTTCCACGTCGACTTCTTCCGTCTTCAGTTGCGGCGTGAGCAGTGAATTTCGAATGGCCTGCTGTGCATCCTCGACTTTTTGCTTTGCGCCGTAGTAGGCGGCCATATCTTTCAGATATTCCTCGTTCACATCCTTGCGCTCATACGGCTGATCGGGAGACTTTGCGAGCAGCTTGGCTTGTTTAGCGTTCATCAGCGAGAGAATGTTTGGACACTCCTTGCGCATTCTTTCGAGAAAGACGACAGGGTCTTCAAACTCCATTGGGGCACGGGTTTCATCCTTGCCTCCGGTCTCTTCCGCCATCGTGTAAAGCGTCACTTTTTTCACCAAAGTTGCTTCTTTCTTAGCGATTCTTTGGCGCTTACGACCAGGCATCGAGCTGTCTCTCCTTTTTTAAAGGGCCAAAGGGAAGGGGGCGTAGCCATAAACAGCTGATTGTAACTAAAAATAGACCAGCATAATTACGTTTGTATCTAAATATAGTATCACATATCTCATTTGTTTATATCAGGTGACCCCCATGCCCTTTTGTAGTAGTATATACGAAGGTATATACTATCTATGGTAGTAGTCTCGCAGGCCAGACTCTCAGGCGAGGCGAGAGAGGAGCAGCACAGGGCGGCTGCATCACAATGTCTCGAGTGAACAGGAACCCTTCATATGACAATATTGTCATGCTGGCAGAAGTAAGGTGAGTCATAGCCTTGCTTTTCAAATGGTGCAGGGTTTTGTGAGCTCAAAGCTTCCAGGTAAGTTTAATAACTTCAGCTAATACCTGGGCATTTATATGGGTTGACAGATAGTACATTGTTGTGAAATTATGTTGGAAGTGCACTCTTGTGTTTATCAATTAAAGGTCCAATATTGCAAAGTGAATCTCATTTACAGGGATGATGGTGAACAGAATAAATACACTGATAGTAACCAACCATCTACCTTACACTGCACTGAAATGATAGCCCCATCAGTTCCTCCACCTTCAAGGTTTACTGCCAAATGGGCATCAACTATTCCCCACTGGAGGTCAAGGGGAAAAACAGAAAGCCGCAAGAGGCTACCAAGAGCAGTGAGAATCTATTACAGAAGGCAGAAGAAAGACATCAAAGTTTTACAGGAGGCTAGACGGTTGTCTTCACTAGGATCTGAAAATGATCTTAAAGCAGTTGGAGGCGAGGATTCAAGTAGGAAAGAGAGGAAAATGAGGAAGTGCTCCCTTGTTCAGCTCTCTGTAGAGACAGCTGCTAGGTTGAGTCTCTCTGTGAACTTTCTTCTCCTTTTCTTCAAGATAGCAGCTGCCATTCAGTCAGGGTCTTTAGCTGTTCTTTCGAGTCTTATTGACTCTGCACTAGACTTGTTTTCTGGAGCAGCCATTGCCATTAGCAGTTACCTTATCAAGCGTTATGATCGTTTTCACTATCCCATTGGTAGAAACAGGCTTGAGCCTGTTGCTATTGTCATTACTGCTGCTGTAATGGGAACAGCTGCATTGCAAATCATCACATCTGCTATTGAAAACCTGGCTGGTGGAAATGTGAACCCCAGAATAAATGTTTTCTCCGGTGCTATTATTGTATTGACTGTGGTATTTAAGGGGACCTTATACATCCTCTGTAAGCAAGTACGAAATCCATCTGTACAAGCTCTGGCAGTAGACCACAGGAATGACGTAGTGTCCAACCTTGCAGCCCTTGTATTTGGACTATTAGGGACGTACGTGTATGCAAATGTGGATCCTATTGGTGCCATATTGCTATCATTTTACATCATCATAAACTGGATTCTGGTTGGTTATGAGCAACTCAAAAATCTAGTTGGGCATACTGCTGACCGCCGATTTTTGTCCAAGCTGACCTGGATTGCAGCCAACCATGACAAGAGAATAGAGACTGTTGATACTGTTAGAGCCTACACGTTTGGAGTGAACTATCTTGTTGAAGTAGATGTGCAGTTATCACCAGACATGGCTCTACAACAAGCCCATGACATTGGAGAGAGTCTGCAGCAGAAATTAGAATCACTAGATGAGGTGGAGAGAGCTTTTGTGCATCTTGACTTTGAAACTATTCACTCTCCCTCCACTGAGCATAAACTACCTGGGTGAAGACTGTGTGTGGACACATTAATCAAGCACAGGTTGAAAGACATAATATTACTATGCAGAAACTTAAAATAGTTCCTGCTTTAATTACATGCAGCTTTAGCAGCCATTGTGTTATGAGTGTGATATAATAGTGTATCTTACTAGTGTACCTAGGTAGCAGCGTTAGGATCTGCTACCTAGGTAAAAGTACTGACCACCTAATTATTTATAATGATGCTACATAGCTAATTATTTGTTTGAAAAAGTCTGTTAGTATTATGTACAGTCATGCTGTTTTTAAGGTCACAACAACAATTGATGTTAAACTAGTGCCTGTCTGATAAGAGACTTCTGTTGTGGTTTCATGGATTGTGGAAACTGAACTCTGAACTCCAACACAAGATCTCCCCTTTGAGTTGGGTCATCTACAAAAGGCATCCCTTCACCAACCACCCGCTTCTGATAGCCAGGGCTGCAAGGAAAGGGGATAAAATTAATCAGTACATGTGCCCAAAAAATATGATCGAAGAAAAACCTGCCTTAGGATATTTTCCCAGCAGTGGATTGTATCAAGCCATACCTTACTATCTCATTGATAGGTATTCTGATCTTCCTTCCATCTAATGTGGATATCTCGATGGAGCCACCTGTCAGAGCCTGCAACAACAAAAAAAAGTTTGTTAACTCGAGATCAGATCTGCTAGCTATCCAGTTACTTACAGTGACCAGTGGTATCTCCGGCTTGCTTATCAGGTCATTTCCCTCTCTCTTGAAAAGTGGGTGTGGTTTATCCTTCACAATGAACACAATATCCGCTATGGGTATAGAGTAACCGATAATAATTTCTTCAATGATAAATTTATGTTGAAAAGGAACATCTAAGCATTTTAGTGGTGTCCCCTGCACTAACCTGGTATTTTGTTTGGGCCCTGGTCCCCTTCCTTGGGGAAGGTGATTCTGGTGCCCTCCTTCCACCCTCTCTTCACTGTAATGGTCAGGATCTTCTCCCTCATACTGGTTGTTCTACCATCATCATTTAACACCTAATAATTGAGGGGAAATAAAGCTAGTAAGCCAGAGTTGGTGATTTAAGGCCATTTCGTCTAATCCCATTTCGTGTAACAAAAAGTGCACATGTCCCATTTCGTCTAAAAACTCTGATGTATTCTCACTGACCAAAAAAAAAAAAAAAATTTTAGACGAAATGGGACATTTGCACTTTTTGTTAGACGAAATGGGATGACACCGAGTTGATTATGGGGCTTTGCTCAGGAAGATGAGACTACAGTGGAACTGCTCTATTACAGATTCCTTTGGGACTAAAATTTTTGTCCTGATTACTGAAGTGTTATTAGCGTCAGGGGGAAAATAAGGTTTTCTTTCATTCGTGAGGTGTACTTATAATTCAGGGGTGTTCTTTTAAGAGGAATTCCACAGTACGTGTATCTAAGGCAAGTTCTCCAATAATAAAACAAATGCTGAATGCCAAACCACTGGTGTACCTTTCTGGAGATCTTCATTTTCTTTATGCACCCATTGAATGCCTCCTCCAGTGTAAGGGTTAGATCCTTCTCAACAGGAGGGTCTTGCTTTGGCTGTGAGCGACCTTTCAGTCCACCAAATGCCACATGGCCATCAGAGTCAACAGTATTCTCATAGTTGAAGAGATCTGCAGAATAGTTATAGTATGGCAAATGATCTAGCAACAAGAAGTGTGAGCCTGGACATCCAAGATTGCAAATGATTGTGCAATAATGAAGTGCTCCACAGGAGATGGAAGGATTACTATCCACCCATCTATCTGTCTGCTCATCCATTTGTTCATCCCATCTTTCATCTGTCCATCCAACCGTCCATCCAACCGTCCCTATGTCCCTCCATGCGTTCATCCTTCTGTCTGTCTGTCTGTCCAACCATCCCTATGTCCCTCCATGCATTTGTCCATCCACTCGCTCATTTCTCTGTGTCTGTCCATCCATCCTGCTTTCTTTCTTTCCATCCATCTACCCACCCATTGTATTTGATGCTATGAAAGAGGGGGGTATGTCTTATCTCTCATCACCATTTTAACTGTCTCACCTGCAAATGGGTTGCTTTCTCCAAAGAACTCTCTGAACACAAGTTCCGCATCACCATGAAATGTGTATCCACTAACAAAATCTGGGTTTGCAAGAACAAAAAGTAACTATTTAAGCATTAATTCAAAATGCTACTCTAGTCTTACCTCCATACAGTACATAAACACTATACCTAAAAATCACTGATCTGTGCTTGGGAGCATGTTATGCTGTCTGGACGGTATAGTCATAGATTGTAAACCTATGCTCATCAATTTTGTTCATGGTTGCACCAAGCTTTATAGCTCTCAAGTCCTATGCTATAATTGCGTTTATCAACTACAAAGGTTATTGTGAACTCTGCACATCACCACTCTATTTTAAGTATACCTCCATTTGTATCTGGTACACCTCCTTTCAGCCCTTCTTCCCCAAATTTGTCATACTGAGCTCTTTTGGCAGCTGCAAGGAAGACAATCAAAAGACTTCTACTCTCAAGTTCCTACCACAGGCAAACTTGGGACTTATAAACCTGTGTACATATGTACTAAAGCACACTGGCAAGATCCAACATGTCAAAAACTTATGGAGTCGAGGAATTCTAAAGTGAGAAATCAGTTATAACTTTCTCCTTAACTTGTGTGAGATTGCATGTAGTCTGAAAATTGACTATTCCACCTTCATGCATTATGCTAAATCAATGCCACCAAGAGCGCATAAGAATGGGCAACTTGGGTAACTTCAATAGAAGTCTGATCAAAATTATTGAACCGTACTAAAAATAGAACAACCAGTCATGTGCTTAGTAACAAATTCCGACTGGTTTCAAATTTTACGGAGATACATGTTCTTACTCAAGCCGCCCTTTCTTATGCACTCTTGATGCCCTTTATATCTCTAGGTCTTCTGTCAGTTAATGTACAATCACACTGTCTTCAAATATATTTTATATCAATGCACTGCACATGTGCAATTATAGGACTTGCTCTCGGAACAAGACAAGAGAGTTTGGTGACTCCAGCTCTGATCAAACAAGCCTACGCTTCTTTGTGTGGCAAATATATACATGTACATACTGAGATGACAGTTACCACTCACCATCACTGAGGACATCATAGGCTTCTGCAACCTCTATGAACTTCTGTTCAGCTCCTGGGCTTTTGTTCTTATATGGGTGGTATTTCAGGGCCAGCTTGTGGTAGCTGTATAGAAAGTGGTTATATTTATCATCACTAGTAAAATACTTTTGTTGAAGATGAGTGAAGAAAAGTGAGGTACTCCTCATATTCAAGAAGGGTATATGAAGACAGTAGGTAAGGAGAGTTTTTAGTACAACGACTCTAGGTACCTAGATTGACATTACCAGCATTGATAGCCTGTGGTGCCAGATTGCAAGACTGGCTAAAAAGGGGGTTAATCCAAGGCTGGAACAATGAACTGGGTATGTCACCAGCCACGACACCAGGCATTTTCAAGCATGCATACAGAGGCATAAATAATTTCAAATACTGGGTCATAGCTGATTCCTATCTTAAATTTCTCCATCACAGCAATGCTTGACTTTTCCACTAAGGGGTGGGCTAGCTGCTGTCTCCTGGACCCAACTGCATGTCAATTTTATAGCAGTGATACCGATTCTGGTTAAAATGTCATCACTAACAATGTAATGACTTACGCCTTTTGTATGCTTGCATCTGCGGAATCTCTGGTTATTCCCAGAACAGCATAGTAATCTTTCCCCATTGTCACAGTAGAGTTGTTTCGTTGCCAAGGAGATTGCTATGGTGATAAGGGGCTTTAATTAGAGTACCCGCTCTATAGTGGGCCTCAAATAGAGGCAAGAATCATTCCGCTGTACGTGATGGCGTATTGTTTGTGTGTATCTTAGACCATAGTGGCAACCCTAGCCAATGATATACGCTCTGATGCTACGAGTTGAGACGCATAAGCTTACAGATGATTCTGGGCGGTGTTTATAGGCGTATTCTCTCAATAACTTGGAGAAAACTGAGTCACTATAGTCAGAACTCCACCTCATCTGTCAAACACTGTGCACTGCGTGATGTGAGGAGAACCTGTTTGTTCACTATACCAGTATCTGTGACTCACTTGTGCACACAAGCCTACCCTACAGAAGAGCTTCTGATACCACTCAAATCTGAAACTAAAGAGAAAAGAAATGCAAAGCCAAAGAAGAAGAAAAAGATAACTAAAAAGGTTGGTGACTCCGGTCTTACTCAAGACCAAGCTACCACTCAAACTACTGCACAATGTCCTGACAGTAAAGTACTCACCATATTGGAAACAGAGACAGTCTCTCAGGAAGCCAATTCAACAAACAAGAGAAGAAAGAAAATGACCAAGAAAAATGCGGAAGAGAAGATTTTGGGGACACAGTCTCACAAAGAGAATTCAACAAGAAAGAAGAGAAAGAGAACAGATGAAGAAGAAACGCTTTCAGTTTACTTTCCTTTTGAAGGAGATAGTAGCACTACTCCAGATGACAGAACTGTGTTACAAACTAATGACAAGCAGCAAAGTAGTGCAAAAACTGGTGAACATCTTTTCACAATCAAGAAACTTGACAAGCCAGGTGGTCGCTTTTACCGCATCAGTTCAGATGAGGGTGTTTGTGAGTTTCCCAGTGTGACAAATGTTCTGACCACTACCAGGACAACACAGAACTTTTTCATGCTGCGTAATTGGATACAGAACATGATCAAACAACATGGAATGTCTGGCTATGAGAGAATTAGGAAAGAAACAATCAGAAAGGGGAAAAACTTCCATCAGGTACGTCTTTTAAAAGAAATTATACCGGCAAGATTCCTCTACCTCACACTGATAGGGTTGTTTCCCTACCTACATGGTGATCAATCTAAGTAGCCAAATAAAACACTGAGGGTCAACCTTTGGCAACCAAAAGTGGACCTGGGGGGACACTTTTTCACTAGGGCCACATTTACTGTACCACGACAGGTCATTGTGCACTGAGGAAAGGAAAGTCTGGTGACCTTGAGCATGTGCTGTGCAGGAATTTGAGCAAAGCAGTTACTTCTGCTCTATTTCATTTGCTATATGATCAGACAAAGTAGTTATTTTTCCTAGGCCTTCCCACCGCCCAGTTTTGATCACTTGCTGTATGCAAAAATGATGGGTGAAGGCGTGGGAGTGTTTATCATGAGAGTGACATCCTAGGTACACTGAGGGAAGAGGGAGGACCCTAACCAAAACAACAAACATAAGGCTTTTTTCTTGCAATGTCTATCCAAGTACTGAAGTCTCAAAGTGAAAAACTTGCTGCTTATTGAAGAACTTCCGTGCAAAATGTGTTCTTTCAGTTGGGGGCTCCTCCCCCTCTGTCGACCTAAGTTGACATTGATGTCACTCACGTGATAAATGCTCCCAGCCTTCACTTCTTTTTTGCATACTGCAAGTGATCAAAAACTGAACAGTGGGAAGGCTAGTGAAATGTAGCGCATTTTCTTGTTGACTACTTGAACATCATTTGGTCTCCACTCTTTTAGCTATTGGAGAATAAACTGCAGCTTCAGAGCCTGCAATTGTCAGCACAGGCCTCCTCAATATCCACTACCTTCACCCATCATCCAGAAACTGTCCCGCCTGCCACATCAACGAGCCCCACCTCAAACTCACCCATTGACACTACCCCTCCATTAGCTACCACCAGTTCTCTTGAGGAGCAGCAAACAGATACGCAAAGGTCGCAATCTCAAGAGAATTCCGAGGAAGATTCGGGTTACCTTCAGAGTGTACATCACGTGCTACAAGACATCTCAGACATTCGTGCCTTGGAAGGGGTCACAGTTCATAAAGAACTGGGCTACACTGGCACCTTTGACTGTGTAGCAAAATACAAGTAAGCTTGTTCATAACTGATAGCTTCACTGGTCATTCAGACGGGAGTGATTCACTCTTTCCTTCCTACACAGGGATGAGTTGTGTGTGATAGACTGGAAGACCTCAGTAAGGCCCAAGCCTTCTCTTGAAGACTGCTATGACTTTCCATTACAGGCTACAGCTTATGCTGGAGCCATCAACCAGGACCCACACTACCCTTTCAAGGTAGTTCCCCCTATGAAAGCCGTCTTTGTGCAAGACCCTATTGTAGCATGAAACAAGTACAAGAGCAAGCAACTAATATAGTCGGGCATTCATTGAACATCTGTCTATGATGCTTGATACAATATTACATGTATGTCTGGTCTGTCTGTCTGTCTGTCTGTCTATCTACCTACTAATCTATCTATCTACCTATCTACCTACCTATCTATCTATCTATCTATCTATCTATCTATCTATCTATCTATCTATCTACACAGGTCTTCAACGCATTGATTGTTGTAGCCTATCCCAGTGGTGAACCAGCACATGCCCACTTCATTTCTCATGAACAGTCCATGCACTACTGGGCAAGATGGCTGGCAAGACTAAAGGAGTATCATACCATGTTCGCACATGATCTCTCAGAAGTGCACATTTGATAATGTGCAGTACGGAGGTTTTATTAGCTAGAAGTGCAGGTATGTAATTATGGTATAAAGTTTATCATACATGTACAGTCATGTATTTACATACACAAAGTCATACAGAGTGATACAGTGTATACCAATGCTTATACACATAGAGTTCTTTGGGTGAAGGTTGGTCTGGAGAAATGGGTCTGTAGACAAATTGAATGATGGGCAATGTGAGAGAATATACATAAATCTACAGAAATAATGATGATTTCAGTTTTAAGTGATCATTTGCTCCCCGTTAGCACTTAGTGGTAGAACTCAGTTAAGGGACCATAGGCTAGTCTCATTCCCAGTCTCTCATGTCACCTCCAGCTTTCACCACTTTTCATACTATGAGCAATAAAAGCTATAGGGTGTGAGGGACTGAGAATAAGGGACTGGGAATGAGGACTGGGAACAAGGGACTGGAAACGAGGGACTAGAAACGAGGGGCTGGAAACGAGGGACTGGGAACAAGGGACTGAGAATGAGGGACTGGGAACAAGGGATTGGGAACGAAGGACTGGGAATGAGGGACTGGGAACAAGGGACTGGGAACGAAGGACTGGGAATGAGGGACTGGGAACAAGGGACTGGGAACAAGGAACTGGGAATGAGGGACTGGGAACAAGGGACTGAGAATGAGGGACTGGGAATGAGGGACTGGGAACAAGGGACTGAGAATGAGGGACTGGGAACAAGGGACTGGGAACGAAGGAATTGGGAATGAGGGACTGGGAACGAAGGACTGGGAATGAGGGACTGGGAATGAGGGTAACTATAGGCAAGCTAATCATGTAAGGCCTTGGTTACAGCACTCACAGAGAGTGGTACAAGTGGTCCCAGTCTGGTGTTGTACCGTCTCAATGCTTCTCTGATGTGCACTGGCTGGATGCCACTGAGTGGGATCTCAGGGGGATCAGTCCAAATCCCTGTACCCTGCATGTGACATCAAATACATGTGCAGCATTTGTATCATCAGATGAACACTGGTTGGGAGTATGAGGGGCAAGTGCACAACAAGAGGCAGCTGTACAGTGGACTTTTCACCTTGAGAGTCTTTCAGCACTAATTGTAAGGGCTCAATGTAGAGCTTCCTTGCCTGTATTTGGATTGAATACAGACCCAGACTCTTGCCCTCCAGAAGTAAAGCCACACCCCATGAAAACCATCTATACTATGACGTAAAGAGATGGTGCAAAGGTGAAGTTAATTGGTATGGGTCTAATGATCAAGATGTTTCCATATACATTGTGCTTGTGGCAGTATACAATAAGTGCTTAGAACTTCTTGCCTCACACTGGAAATAAACAGATTTAGATGTTATGAGGCGAAAATAGAGGAAAGTGAACAGTCACTGGATATCAAACCCAAGACACCTGGCTCGAACTGCCAGTACGTGCTCTGCCACTGAGGTATAACAACTGGGCAACCACCAGCCCCCACAATCCTATATATGTACTGCACAGGTGGTAGTGAATACCTCAATTACACACTTGGCAGCCACTCACTTCAGAACTCTTAGGGGTCAACTGCCTCATGACATCTAAATCACTTGATACAGTAAGATGTAGCAGGGTCAATTCAATGCGAGCTAGTTGTGCAATTGTCCTTGGGCAACGATTACAGTTTCCATACTTTATGTTTTCTCTTCTTCCCCATTGAAGTTCTGCTGCCTGCATTAATAGACGATGGGCTGGCAGCACCTGTAGGTAAAATTTGTGCCAGTTAATGTACTGGAGTTTGGGACAATACAGGTTTTGCTACAGTGACTGGATACATGTTTCATGCAATGATCCCAAACTTAACACCATGCATGCTTACCAATCCCTCTGATGTTCATCTTGGCAGTGACATGCAATGCCTTCCTTGCAGGCCTAACTCAACCCCACATATTACCCTATTACCCCTGAACCACCTTGTTGTCTGACACTTGAAGGTATTGTGGCTTTGAAGATACAGAAAGAAGTCTACACGCAGCAAAATTGGCAATCTGATTGGTTCCTGGCTCTCTCCCTTAATCAGAGCCTAGGATGGAGGCCGCTGGGAGTGCCTCACCAGATTTCAACATATTCAACATTTCTACTAGCTCCTTTCTCTTTCCAAAGCTTACATCACCTCTGCTTGCTTAAAACGTAGTCTCATACCCAGACTCAACTGCAGCGGGGACAGTGGTCTGGGAATGAGACTACATAAAAGGGTGAAGCCTGGCAAAGCCCCCCTGACGTATGATCACAGGTGAAGTCCCACATGGTGCTGACAACAACAGATGTGTATGCTGCATACCTGTGCAAGGTGGTTTTGAAAATGCTCACCCATAGCAGATGCACCACTTCAAGGGTAGCTTTAGTCAAGGTACTTTCCTTATGTAAACATGGCAGTTCCAGTAAAACATGTCATACCATGTAGTTCTGTACCTGTCTGGGATGGAGAGCTGGGAGTGGGAGTTGCGGGTAGTGAACCTCCACTATCATTGGAGATAGGTGAGGTAATGAAGGTGGATGTGGCCCCAAACTGGGAGGCAGTTGTCGGTGGTATGTTGAGGTGGTGACTGGCCAGAGAAGCACTCTCCATGTCTTTCTTAACTAGCAGGGAGAGCTCGACTAGCTAGAGGAGGAGGAGACAAATGGCTAGTGACATCAGCAGAAACCTCAGTAAGGCTACATATGTCCTCATTAGACTACCCAAGTAATCTGGTGTTTGAAGTAGTGAGTGACGCCATACTTGCATGCTCATTCTTAGTAGCCTCGTTCCCAGGCCTTCCCACCGTCCAAATTTTGATCGCTTGCAGTATGCAAAACCGGAGGCAGGAAGGCCTAGTCCATTTTATCACATGAATGACATCAGTGTCTACTAGGTAGACAGGGATGGAGAGCTGACAGAGGGGGGCAGGGGTCCCCTATCAAAAGAATGGGCTTGAGGCCTTATCTTGTAGTTTCTGCCCCCAAGCGCTGGACTTTCGAACGTTTGCAAAAAAACATACTGCTCCTAGTTTAAAACAAAGAACGCGTGCACGAAATGCGTTCTTTTGCATACTGCAAGCGATCAAAAACTGGATGGTGGGAAGGTGTGGGAATGAGGCTACATTCCTAGGGTTTCCCACCGTCCAGTTTTTGATCATCTACAATACTGTCAACAACTGCACAGTGGGAAGGGCGGGGATACCAATGCCACAATGTAGATGAGTTTTACACCATGTATCATGTGAGTTGAGCTAACTTGCTAGATAGCTTAGGTGTGTGACTAGCCTCGTTCCCAGGCCTCCCCTGTTTTCGTTCTTCAGTTTGCGTTCAGTATAATACACGAAAGCGGAAGAGTGCAAAAAAAAAACAGGCTCTTCCGCTTCCATGTATTATACTAACCGAAGAACGAAAACGGGGGAGGCCTGGGAACGAGGCTAGTGTGTGACAGCATGCAAGCAAGTTAGCTGGTCATTATAAGTGAAATCCCACAGTCATGGTACCATGAATGATGTAATGTACAAGAAATGTAAACTGCCTCTGCCATAGTTGGCATGAGACCATGTGCACATTTAACCTCAGAGCTGGCTTGGTAAGCAGGTGTGCTCTGAGGTGGGAATGGCATGGGAATAGCCTGGGAATGTGGCTATGACTGACCTACCTCTCCAACTGTCTCATAAGCAAGGAAGCCAACCACTTCAATGATGTCCTGATTTGGCTTCAGCTCCACAAGAGATGCTATGTCCAACCACTCCTTGAACTTTGCTGTGTTCTTGCCTGCAGGAAGTTACACCAGTCCTATAAATCTCTTATTCAGAACTCAATTACACCAGTTACATGTTGAATTTCATGTTCCTGCTGCAGCTTAATTGGTAAGCTGTAAAGCATGAAATATGGAACACAACATTATTAGTCGCATGTCTACACTTGGTGGGTGTGGATATATTGCTTTACTACTTTTCGTTCCACGGGAGTAAATGTTAGAACACTAGAAAAGGGGCTATACGTCGCTATAGTGAAAGTTGGCAGACTGAGGTCTATACTCAGAAATTAGAAATTAAACCAGAAGAAATGAGATTTCTGCTCTCAGTTAGGTGCCAAGAAACAATCTTCATTTTTTGCTTAAAACATTTCTCCTCCCTCCTCTCCCCTCCCTCTCCCCTCTCCCTCCTTCTCTCCCTCCCCCTTCCTCCTCTCTCCCCTCTCCCCTCCCCCTAGGAGGGCTAGTGGTGATTGTTTGTTTTAGGCCCTGTTGATGTTCCAGTTCATATGGCCATAGACTGGATGCTGATACGAATACCAGGTGGTCACTTCAACTACCGTATAGCTAGAAATTTCCGAGGATTAAAATTTTAGCTGATAGCCCTTCGACAAACTTTTCTCGATTTAATTTTCGAGGATGGTGTACGTACGTACGGTTTGACCCATCCAAGGGTAATTTCGAGGGTCAAATTTTCGAGGTTTGATGCGAATCCGCGAAAACCGCGACAATTTTAGTCCTCGAAAATTTCTAGCTATACGGTAGTTCACTGTACTGATACAGTCTTGAATAGTAGTAGATCGTTAATTGCAGACCACTTTACCCTGTTGACTTTGGAGCACCATATTCACCGTTGTCATGAGAGTCAGGCTTCGTTATCATGACAACCAGACCCTTTGCAGTACGACTGCTATAACAACACATGCACACACTGATAAAAGATTGTGAGTAAAATGTGCTTGGCCGGATCATAGACATACAAGGGCTATAAAAGACTTACTGAAATTGGCCTGTCTACACTCAGTGTACTCCATATACTGGGTTGTATCCATGTTCTTGGTGAAAGCGTCCTGATGCTGAGTAAAGCAGCAGAATGGGAGTGTGCATTACACCAATATCAGTTCACACAGTGTAGTGCAAAACAATCAGTACACACGTTCCTCTGCACACCAACGATCGCCTGGTTCTCAGTGAAATAAGGATAGAGAGGATGTTAAAGGGGTTTTAACTGACTGTAGACACTCTAAAACCTAGAACATTATGAGCAGAAGGTAACAGTTAGCTCCATATTAGGCGGTTGATCTCATGAAGGCAGGCCTGCTACCTTCTCTTACTGCAGTAACAAACACAAAGCTACAGCTGTGTGATATGGTATACAGGCTTGTTGACTATCCTCACAGCTCAAGTCTAGCCAGGGTTTCATACAGAGGGGGGAGTGCACTGGGATTCTCCCCCACAAATTTGAAATTATGATGTCATAATTGCCTCAACAGCTACAATAGGGTATACAAAGTACAGCATAAGTATAGGCTTAATTATAGCTAAATCCAATGATTCTTGTCCTTAAATATGTCTAGAATTTCATTAAATCGACAAAACCCTAGCGGGTGCACTGACATGCACATGTACCCTTTGCAGGCATCTATATTCCCCCCTTCCCCAACAAAAAAATCCTGTATGAAACTCTGCTAGCAGTAGTTAAACAACTGTTGTGAGTAGTTTGTGGAAAGGAAATCAAACCTCAAGTCTTTCCTGCTGCATTTGATCGGCTTCATCCAGACCAAATATGCTGCTGTCCCCTGCACCAAGATGCAATTACGGTGAAACCTCTCAGCAGCAATCCACTGATATTTCTTTTGCTTATTATAGTGGTGATACATAATGAATTTAAATCGTTAGAGACGGTGTCCTTGAACTCCATGCAGGTCTTTTAATGTGGGGTTCCACTGAAACGGAAACCAGTTTGCACTTTACCGGTTTGATCAATGGAGCTCAGGAAATCAATTGTGATTCTTCTTCGCTTGTAGCCAATAGTCAGTGGCTGGTGGAATGCATCTGAATGTGAATTTGAAAAGCAATATTGTTCCACTGAAAACGTGTTACCACAAAATTTTGCGATCTTGTCCAGTTTCCTTACCATAATCCACTGGCTGTGGTTCCTCTTCCTCCTCTGACCTGGACACCTTCTTAGCCATCTCCTTGAAGTTAAGGTGCCGAATCAACCTCTTTAGTTTGTCCTGCAAGTGGAATCAGTCAGAAAAGACAACTCAATTTTCAAGATCTACATGTACTGTAGTCTCGCAAAAGAGCGGTGCTCCGCCCATGGGCGCTCTTTCACGAGACTACGGTATGTCTCCTTGTCTCTGAAGTTGATGCAGGAATGTGGCTAAGTTATCAGATGTCTAGTTCAAAGGTCAAGTTAGTGACTAGTCTCATACCCAAGCCATGTGCGTGGTCTGGGTATGAGGTTAGACCATGGCTCACTTTATCTTTTCTGAGTAGAAAGAGAACATCTTCAATGCCCATAAGCCTGGCTCCTCTCATGTTCGTCACTTCAGCTGCACGTATTATCTAAGACAGAAACAAAATACTTGTCACAAGGTACAGACAGTCTATCTAGTAAATCTTGTGAGAGAATATAACCCGTTACCCAGGCAGCATCTAAGAATGTTGCCCATATCTCTCTTGTACAGTGATGTTGCCTAGGTAACAGGTTATATAATAGTTATATCCCTCCCTGGGGTGTGGTCTTGCACATTGGTGTCGGGCTACACCCGACACCAATGTGTAAAACAACCACCCCCCAGGGAGGGATATAACTATTACTTAAAACACTGTTGGCTTCAGCCCAGACTATGTTACCATCCCCAACAATAGTGAATATTTATAAATGACTAATTGGTTGCTAATACATACAACTAGTAGACTAATTGGCTTGGCACCTCTTTAATTTAATTAGTTGAAATTCTCAGAACTAGTGGCAATGCACTTGTACAAGTCACTGTCAACTACTTACTCAACAAACCTGTATAGCTATCCCTATAATGTGACAACCTCTATAATTTTTATGCGATTTGAGAGCCATGTTAGTGTGGTGGTCCGTAACTCGATCATTGCTCAAAGTTCACAAATATCTTTGCAACAATTCTTTGTAAGGCAAGACCAGGGCTTCATTTTGTCAAGAGGGGATGAAAGTTGACTGTTACAGATTCATGGGGGACATCAGTAGTCTTGTTCCCAGGCCTCACACAGTGTTCATTGTGATATTCTGTACTGCTGTGTGAGGCCTGGGAACAGGGGTAGGGCAACCCCCTGTGTGAGGCCTGCTGTGTGAGGCCTGGGGACAGGGGTAGGGCAACCCCCTGTGTTGTTGTGTGTTGTATACAGGAGGTGTGGGCTTTGCCACCAGGAAAGTTTAAATTTTTAGACCCTATGAGATCACTTTTTCTAGTAAAATGGTTCTTCTTTATGGATGAAACTGGTTATCACATATACTAGTAACTGATAAGGCACTTTTGACTTGTAAGTTCTGTCTGGGGGGGGGGATTCTGGCAAGAAGGGGATGAATGCCACTCCCCCACCTTCTCCCTAAACAAAGCCTTGAGGATGACCACTTCTAGCTGCCACAGAAAATGCAACCACACAGATATCCACCATTGTTGTCAATCCTCTCTCTTACCAGTTCTTTGATTTGTTGATGCGTAATTTCCTCAATGAGAGCTGCAGACTCGGAGCTGGGGTATCGACAATCCCCAAAGGAATACCTACAAAGGAGAGAGTGGTATACCATGAATAACTGACCGATGATGTCACAAGTATGAATGCATAGTTTTCATACTGCAAATGAGGTGGAGGCTTGTAAATAAAATTAGGTACATCAGTTGGGTGTGGAACCATGTCACATATTTTATGAATGAAAAGATACAATGGAATTCGAGAGTGGGTGGAAGAAACGGATACTAAAACAAAAAAATTGAGTACCGTTGAAGAAGTACACAAGCTACAGCATGTTATGGTCACCAGGTTGAAAAGGGGGGAAATTGAAGTGTTATAAGGCAGCCCTATATTATGAAAATCATTCCTAAGTTAGCCACCGAGGCCATCTTCACTAGAAATCTGGTATGCACTATGGCCTCTAAACAGCATGCAGGTAGGTCTCAGAGAAAAAAAAGGAGGTTTTGGTTAGAACAATGGCATCATCTCTTTTCGGGGAAGATGGTAAAATTAATTTTCTGTTCAACAAACACACTACTTCACCACCTGCTGCACTTACATCATGTTTGATGGATACATGTACACACGTGTAACACACTCGACATGGTATAAGTTTCTGACATCCCATACAAAGATGAGGGTGAGCACATGTACCAAACAAAAACAATACAGGATGGGGGGTGAGGGGGTCTTGGGCATGCCTAACAAGCTGACCACTACTTGTACCTTTGTACCACAACTCAATGAGGTACAGTGCACAGCCATTCTGGAATGCTCTTTGCATCCAGGGATGACATGACTAAATCACCCAGTGCAGGGCAAAAACTCTTCAGTGCACGGACCATGGATTCAGCCTAATTGAGCCCTGTCAGGTGGCCATGTTGCACAGAAATGTCGAAGAATGGTCAACTGGAGAAAGCTATCAAGACCTCCCAATGTCAACTCTGCCACCAAACTGTACATGTAGCGTCTGTATTGCGTTCACACACTTGACATCACACGCCATATTGTACTAGCATATATAGTCCTGCATGTATGCATTTTTTTTTACACTGGATGCACCTGACAAGGTTTCTTTACAACATGAACAGGCTGGCCTTGATTTGCATCGTGTCGAGCAGTTGTAACTTAAACTCTTACTCAACTTAAGTTATACATGTAATTGATTCTCTTAGGCTCACCCACAACATCATACATTTGCCTAAAATGACCAGGGATTGATGAAACAACAGTGAAGACTTTGCACCCACGCTGCTGCTTAGGGATACCTCCCTTAGAAGGAGCCAAGACACTAGATAAAGACATCCCTGCTTGAATCAATTGAGTTGGGGGGGGTGTTCTTTCACTCCCTATGCTGTCTCTCTCTCTCTTGTAATCAGTAGGCTCCAAAATGTTTACAAATTGTTGAACATTTGTTGTAGGTGGCCACTAGATGTCTAATGCATCATTTGCTAGTATGGGGCTCTTGCCCCAGTACAAAGCAAGAATTTATCTCCCCTGATTCGTCCCCCCCTCACCTCCTAGAAGGAACAGAATTTCAACGTAATACTTACATCATGCACTTGATCTCGTGTTGGAACACACAGTTGCTTGGAGAGAAAGAGGTAGTACGAGCTACTGAAGCTGCCATTTGAGCATCTGACTTGCGTGTGCACATATGTAAAAAAACAAAACATCTTTGATTATTTACTTAGAAAAGTAGGCAGGGCTACCACATTTCTGAGTGCAAATCACCTCGGTCACTAGTCACAAACTAACAAATGTTAGCAACTGTGCATTTATAAGGATCATTCTGGATCCTGGCTTGCTACATGGGATTGGCCCTCTTACGCCTTGCAGATGACATGCAAGCCAGATCAAATTTAGCGCCAGTACAAAATGACCCACATTGAAGTTGGTTGGATCTGCCTTGCAAAAGTGGATAACAAATTGCCTAAGGATCACTAAGTAACAACTTCAGGGCATGGAGGCACAATATGCCTACCTAAAGTATCAAAATGACCCTACCCTTGTTTTTTTTTTTATCATTGCAATGCTAGGCTACGATCAATGGCAGCTAGAACGTTCTTACTACATGTAGCTACGAAGTTACAGCTCCTCGCAGCGACAAGGACTGAAGTCTGAAGGGAAGGCAGGCCGACGCTTTCGTTGTGACCTTTACACTTTACAGTCATCATACCTTCAACGTAACGTCAGCATGTTTGGAACGCCTTTGCGGTTTGTGGAATGTTAACAATCTTTTACAATGAATCTGTTTTCTGAGTGCTAATTTATCTATTTGCATGCACAAGTAAATGCAGTGCAGCAGGTGGAAGCGAAGCCAGAAGGAAGGCTTAGGAAACGCGAGAGATTCATCTGGATAAAGTTTTACCTTCGGAAACTCCGATAAGAAGCTTTACAATTGACCGATCTCCAAGAAAAGCGCGTCTCACAAGACTACACTGTGTCGACGGTAGACCAAGGGAGCTATTTGTTTAGCTGTTCGTTCACTGAGAACCCTGATCGAAGCTGCGTAGAGAACCCAGCCACTTACCAACTTGAGGAGTGTGTATACTCAACACCTCTCGAGAAGCTTTGGATTGCGGTTTCGGTGTAAAACACTTAGCCACCGCAAATAAAACCTACCCGTATACACCTTGATTTGTTGGCTAGCTGGCCATTTTCGAAGCTGGTTCGAATGCCTCTTATGGCTTCTCCAACAGCGCCTACTCCAACGGAGAACGGAACTCCGTTGCCGCCATCAAAGAACTTCAGAGGGGAGCGAACCTTCTCCGAAGTACTGGCAGAGTATCCCGGCGAGTTGGTGCGCACAAACAGTCCCAACTTTGTATGCACGATACTCCCGTCTCACTGGCGTTGCAACAAAACTCTCCCCGTTCCGTTCAAAGTCCTTTCCCTCAGCGATGTCTGTGACGGTATCAAGGTCATATTGACTGCTGGGAACGACGAAAACTGCTCTGCCGAATTGCGCAATGCTACAGCAAGCTTCAAGAACCAAGTCGCCAGGTTTAACGACCTCAGATTTGTGGGCAGATCTGGACGTGGTGAGTGTATCTATAAACCCTGCCTGTGAGATTTGAGGTTTGTTTGTGGTCACCCGATCTATCCCTCTAGCCGATTGGGCCTAGTGTAGTCTACTACCTTGCATACGCGTACACGCACACATGCATTCACAGTCTCACACTAACACTCCACTCACACACATGCTTTCTCACCAACTGTTTTGGGATAGAGGGTGATAATGGTACCATAGTTTGTCAATGGTTCCCTAGAATTACAGCTGATATGTGGGAACCTGGACACATTTACTAGCTTTGGTTCCTAACTCTTCTGTAACTTACTGGCAAAGACGTGCCTGTCCTTCAGCTACGGATTGACGAATGCTTGCACTAACCAGTGGACACACCCACCATTCATGTTTGTGGGGAGGATGCTCTGTCCACAGCAAGATTTGCACAAGACATGTTCTGTTGTGTTAAGACGTAGCCTTGTTTCCCCTCCCCCAACTTTTCTATTCCAGCCTTCTCACCTCTCATCATGTGAGCTTGTACGAGTGACATAAAATGTATATGTTAGGTGGCCAGTCTTACTATATGGTTGTAGTAAGGCTGGGGAAACACGGCTATGTCTAGTAAGGCTGGTACATCAGTGTCCAGCGCACATGAGCAGATATACCAGACCTTTGGCCAATTGGGGAGAGGCCAGGGAGTGCAGTATCATCTGACTTGCGTGGTGAGGCACGTGTCATGGCCCATCACCCATTTATGTACAGTAAATCACTCCTTGAACAGCATCTAGCTTGCATGTTGTTAATGTTGAGGTTTGCTGTATCATTACCATGGTAACAACATCATCTCTACAGGAAAGATGCTCACTGTTACTATCAGTATACTAACAGACCCGATCCAGTATGCGACATACTCCCACGCCATCAAAGTCACCGTAGACGGGCCCAGAGAACCAAGAAGTAAGAGAGACTTTGCAGTTCAGTAGTGAGCTGCAAATAGGTGTTAAAATAGTACGTCCAGTAGCCAGCACATGCACTGTGGCTAGGGCTACCTGGATTGGATGGGAAGAGCTGAGAAAATCTCAAGAAAATCTTAAGAAATTCACGCTCTGATTCAACTTTGTTGTGGTATGCTGTCAGGTGGAGAGGTGGGAAAATTCATGTTCTGAGACTTAAAGACCCCAAGGACAAACACATTCCTTGTTGTTGATTTGTGAAAGCTGAGCCTGACCCCTTGCAAAGAAGGTGCCTCTCTTTACAGTCCCCACCCCTCTCCAAGATAATTTCAGCTACATTGGTGGCATGTTTATCAACCACACAATTAAAAACATAGCGTTGTTGTTTATGTGTTTGAAATTTGAAAAGTGCCACTTGTGGAAAGCATCTCTGTCTCTCAGTCTCCCTCCCCTTTCCAAGATGCTTTATCTACATTTGTAGTGTGTTATCAACCACACAATTAAAAACATAGCGTTGTTGTTTAGATGTGTTTAAAATTTGAAAAATGCCACTCTTGAAAAGTCTTGTTTTGTTGGTTGATTAAAATTCAATCCTGACATGAAGCCACCTGTGGCATGTTTTCAAGACCATGCGTTCTATAAATTGAAACTAAGCAGCTGGAATGTGTTCATATATTTCATGTAACTTTTACTATGTCCTGGCCATACTACAGTAATTGTGAACCCCCCATGTGCCAATTTGCTAATTGGTGTTATTCAATGGAGACCATTTCTATTTACTGATCACATTACCAAACTGAGGTTTCAGAGTGTAGTAACTTACCGTATGGGTGCTCAACATGAAAAATGCTTCTGTAGAGAGCTCTATAGCTACCTTAAGTGTGACACTATTTCAACAGGAAACCGGACGAGGGTGGATGATATCAGGGATCACCCCTACATGCGGCCCAACCCCTTCATGCATATTCCAGGCCACCTTCCGGCTGCTAACGTTCAGCTGCTGAAGGATGGAAGATTAGCACCTTCCATCATGGATATCAACGGCACTGATATGAGGATGCCTCTAACTGACCTTTGCCAGCAAGGTTAGTTGCATGTGCTGTGTGATGGTTGGTTGGTAGGTGTGTGTTCATCAGCATTGTGCATGTACCACCACATGCATGCTACTGTAATTTTTAAAATTGTCTCATGCACATACTTTATCGGACCATTCAGTATTATAATTATTGTTGTCACATTAATTTTGTAGCTGCTTGCTTGCTGGGTGGCACATTAGTCGCCTCTTTGTGTAGTCTATCTGCTCACTGAACCACAGCACTAACCAATAATAGCTCATGTCGTAAACAACATCCCAACAGGGGTTGATTTAACCCTTTATGGACTGTGACGGTTGTTATCCCTGTGTATGGAGAATACCTTAGCTTAAAGAATGACTTAAGCAGGGTTTAATTGTTAGCATACAGTTCCTTTGACAGTGCTTGTACTATCTTTAAAGACCTTTATTTAGTATCACTCCATGTTGGTAATAGTAGGGTATGAAAGCTGAACTTTGACCTTGGCCTCCTCAACAGCCAGTGGAGCAAACCACACCACGTGTAGCATCAAACCATTTCCACTCTTAGTTGCATACAATTCCTCAGGTTTCTATGCAGCTAGCTGTGTGGCTAGCCTTGTGGTAGCCCCATTCAATAGTGGCAGACAACCACTGAACGGAAATTGGATTTATAGTTGAGACAGCTGCTGCCCACAAGCAGACTAAATTCATTGTCCCAGCTTTCATTGACACCAGTTGAGTAGGTGACCACACTTTCCAATATTAACTATAATAAAGATCTACTGCTGAGTAGCTTTTCAGAAAAAACAGGGTAAAAAATTAAAATTGGTTCACAGATTACTTCTCTGTGACAGAGATTCTTCTGCTGTGTCTGTATGTTCTTATTAGCTGTTGACTTTTATTCCCTTGGGGCTGAGGTAGTCATGGCTCATGAAATGTTAAGGAAGTACCTGAACTTGGTCATTTCCTGTGTCAGCTTGAAAGTGCTAATTAGGCATTAAATGGAGACAAATTAACGGACAATGTTGCTAATGTAAGAATTATACACCTTTTGAATTGTGACTGACCTACATCCTGAGAGTTGTTTCTTATGGCTACATGATATGATGTCTGTTGAGCTGGAATGGTCTCCAAGAGAGAAGCCAGGGTGCATTGTGCTAGTTAACCAACTTACAGTAGTAACTCTCTTTCCATAATTTAACAAAGACCTGGGATTCTATGACACCTGATTTAGTTAGTCGTTGCCATGCCAGTTACTCCTCCACAAGCTATTGTTGGTAGAAGCTGTTGAAACAACCTGTGGTTTTGCTTGACCAGGCTTGACCTGTAAGCCTTGGTTGCCAGGAAGTGCTTGTACCTTGTTACTGGGAGTATTCTAGGTCCTTGTACTACTACTACTGTGTACTACTTGGGGGACAACTAGTAATAGTAAACATCTGCTTAGTGAGGAGGAGCCAAGAAAAGAACAGTTCTCTATTTCTGTTTCACCAAGATGAGGCACCACTTCAATTTTGGTTTCATGTGCCCTTGTATGAGTAAACCATGTCCTGTTGTGTGACCTGCTGCCCCTTTTCGGTTTTAGTTTCATGTAGCTTTTGTTACCCACCATTTCTAGCATGTACATACTGGGTTTTTTTTGGTTTGTTTTTTGTTTGTTTGTTTTTTTTTTGTTTGTTTTTTGTTGTTGTTTTTTGCTAGGCTGTAGTCCCATCACCCAGCAATACATCTGCATAGTTTGCC
The DNA here is from genome assembly GCA_949130485.1 of Agelas oroides. Lineage (NCBI taxonomy): Eukaryota > Metazoa > Porifera > Demospongiae > Agelasida > Agelasidae > Agelas > Agelas oroides. The sequence continues at coordinate 2,714,802 of OX422202.1, read as the reverse complement.
TCTAGCTCCTTGGAGTAATAGGTGTTTACATGCCTTGCTTGCCATTGTGGTTTAGTGGAACTTGCATATTGGGAGCTTAAATGATTGGTGATAGCTATTGGATTAGGGCTTTTGCTAGTGTGTGCAGGTAGCACATGTAAAAGGCCTCTCTGCCTGGCAATATGCACATAAATTACAAACACCATCAAGCGCTGTATAACGAAAGATTTGCATGTGGTGGAACTTGTGAGTGGGACAGCAAAGATGTACACAAAACAAACCACTGCTGTAGACACTGAACAGGTTTATCTCTGACGCTATCATTTATTGAAATATGGTCTTCCTGCCAGGCAGGGCCTTTGAAGCTGCTTCCTTGACATCACAGAACTGTGGCACCACCAAAGAAATTCACAGAGGCATTGTGCGGATGATATAATCCGTATTGTTTATGCTAAACGGTCACCTGAGCTCACTCACTTATCTGAGAAGGAGCTAAAGAGGCTCTATGAACTGGCATACTGACATTTGTGGTTTTGAGGTTGTGAAAGCCATTGCTGAGACAGGTAGCAAAGTGTGGCAGGGGCTGGGCATCCTCACGGCACTCCTTGTGTGAGCCCTTGGCTTGCACTTAGTGCAAGAGCTTTTGGTCAACCTGCACAAAGCCACAAGCCCCAGTGCAGCTGTCCTTGTCTTTCCAGTGTGCATATTTAACTTAATTTAGTCAGTTACTAAATATCATTAATGATTTTTACAAGATCATGCTAGCCAATTTTGTTCTGTTTTAGGAGAATAACATCTTACATAAATGGCCAATGAACCACATCTCAAAGACCTAGGTGTTATGACATTGCTAATGACAGATATCCAAGGATCTAAGCACATTGGCCGATAAGAAATGTAGGCTTTCCTGAACTGTGACACAGGTTTAGCTGACAAATGTCCCACTGCAGACCCTCTGTACAATTCAAGTGCCTCGAGACTCCTTAGTTTCATGCCAAGGGTAATTTCTCACAGAAGAAAGTACCTTGTGTAACAAGTCAAATTTCTTGAGCTGGCACGCTTAGGTCAGCTCATGAGAGTTTTTTTTGTTTTTTTTACTAAGCAACACAGAGCATTTTGCAGTACATCCACTCAAAATTGGGATACTACACAATTTTACTGTTGTTAGGAAAGCACTATTTACTATTTCCCAGACTCCCTAGTCTTCACCACATTCTAGGAATTAGCCCAGGGAAGTTGACTTGATGTCCTTGACTTCCTCCCACCAGCACCAGGTGTGCTCTCACGTCTGGGCAATGGGACCAAGAGACTTCCTACTGTCTGGAATCTTAATAGTAGTGCTAGACAGCCCCTGTTTTAGAAATATGAAGGGCTTACTGCTTAGGTAGCAGATGATCGCTTAGCAAGCATCCAGGTGGGATCTAACAAGATAGCACTAGTAAGTTAGTAAAAACATAATTTGCACCTGTAGAGACACCTGGACCTGGATGGCATTTTTCTCTGGTCAACAGCTACTTCTGACTGTAACACATAGTGTAGTACAGAACACTGGGGTAAAACACACACACACACACACACACACACATGCACATACACTACACACACACACACACATGCATATACACTACACACACACACACCACATACTAACACACCACACACACCACACTACACCACACACACCACACACCACACACCACACACACCACACACCACACATACTCACACACCACACACACACCACACACACACACACCACACATACTAACACACACACCACACACACACACACACCACACACACACCACACACACACACCACACACACCACACACACCACACCACACACACACACACCACACAACTAACACACACCGCACCACACCACACACACACACACCACACAACACCACACACACACCACACACACACACACACACACCACACACACACACACACACACACACATACACCACACACACACACACACATACAAAAAAAAACACTTTGTGCAGCAAATGAACTTCTGAATCAGCAGAAACATTTTGTTTCCCCCTTCCCCCAAGATAATTTAGTATGATGTCTGAGTCCTTTGGATCACCCCACCAGGGTGAGACATGGCTCCACGGAGCTGTCTGTAGTAAGTGAATCACCACAAGGCCACGCTGCTAATAAGAAGCCCTTCTAGTCAAAAGGAAGTTTATCTTTGGTGTCCAAAAGGTGGGATTTGTGGCCAGATGGGACCGATATTGTAATCAGGTGAAATGCGTTGTTGTAGCTGGGCAATGTGCGGGCAGGCGCATGCGGCTGCGCAGCAAGCATTGCACTGCTGTGTATCCCAATGGACGTTGCAATGAACTTGGACTTGGACTGAAGTCTGGATATGTGGATGTGCTTGTATTATTATGTAATAAACCACAAGCACAAAATATCTGCATAATGCATACACATCCATGGGTCAAGTGTAACACAACTGGTTTTAAATAGGAGCTATCATATAGTGTTGTGTGCAATACTAATAATACCTTCTAATAATGAAGCAGTTTGATGTCTAGTCTTCTGGCTCCAAATTTGGCATGGCTACTTGATTGTGTTCTGTACATGTAAAGTGTTGTATACATGTAGTAAACACTACATGGGGAAGAACATAGCTTACTGTAAACAGAAGTGCATATTATTATGTTGTTGGTCATTTAGCCTTGTGAATTATTCATCCTAACAGCAAGGGATTAGATATCTTCCCTTTCCTAGCATGCCTCCATGATAGCTGGTTTTGCTGATGGAAACCATTTTTAGAATTTGGCAACTTGAACAAATATATTGACCTGAACAAATTATATTGGCTCAATGTCTGTGTTATGTTAGCTTCTTGTATGCAGGCGCACTTGCTAGGTGCTCTTATCATACATCAGTTGTAATCAGTTGACACATGTACATGTGTCTGAGCACACGTTTAGGATTGTGCAATAGGACGTTCCTTCCTCACTCCACACATTTGCAGACAACCATTAAAATCTTTTTTTTGGAGTAACATATATTAAACTAGCTTGAATACAGTTCAGTGCATATATGGTGGTTAGATTAATGTAACCCCAGCATGTATTACTGTGTACTCAAACATGCCATCATTCTTGCATCTTATTTCCCTCTGCCTCTATCCCACATCATCACACATCCAGCATTTCAGACTGGCAATGATGTTCCCCTTCCAACCTGGCCTCCTTCTCCACACATACCTGGTGAGCGACTCCATACATCCCAATTCAGTTGGTGCCAAGGTGACGGAAACCATATTTTAAATTTGATTACCAGTGCCACCTCTTGTGCTCTACATTGTCAGTTAAAAATAGGTCCATCTTTCACAAAACCCATTTTCTCTACTAGAGGAGAATTGCAGTCCACCTTGTGCTCTGAAGGACACAGACACTTTAGTCTACCCAACCAAGACATAACTTAGTCTTCTGACTCTTCTAGTTTTCCAGATACTTCTGGGCTATAAGCCTCGTTGCTCTGTGTCATTTTTCTTAGTGCCAAGACATGCACGTGGCATTTGCACTCACAGGTGCAGTCCCACAAGTTGCAATGCAATTGTCATGCCATAGCTTTAACCCTGTTAAACCATCATTGTGCTTCACTGAGTATAATGCCTTATTATGTCAAAGGAATGCTATGCGTGCATACCATGACAGAATAACAGCCGGCTGGAGGCATCCAGCTACATTTACTTAGTCTTTCACCATGGTGACCATTGCCGTGGTGATTCAGCTGTATAAATCTGGCATCTCCTTGTGAGGCTTAGTAAAATATCTTTTACATGGCAAACTGTGATCTGAGATCACGTACAGAGATCATGCCCTGTGAGTCTTGTTGATTGTCTAATCTTATCAGCTACATCTAAGAACCCACAAGAAGTTGTGGCTACAAGCCTGGTAATTTGGTTTGTGCTGGTGAAGCTGCAATAAGAGATGCAAACACAGATTACTGCCTACCTAAACTGAAAACTCCCTTTCTAAGAGCTGACATGGCTGTCATATCCTGTCCCTACTTTGATGTGAACTGTAGGCAACTGTATTGTGTCTCCATAGTGAAGCACACTTGCAATCGGGGCCATTCGAGTAGCATTCTATCAACATGTAGTCAAGGAGAAGGGCCTATATATATATACATGATCTTCTTTTTTCCATATATACTATGAAGCAACAAAGCTGGGAGTATTATGTACGAAAAAAGGATCTAACATACTTGTAGCCATCGTCTCATTGGGCTCCTAGACCCTCCATGTGTCTCAATAACGAGGGAAGAAAAAAAACCTATTACCGTGGCGATGGTACCTAAACTGGAGAGGGGAGTTACTTGGTTATAAAATGACTGCAATAGTCTAAGTCCTTCTTGTTTTTTTTTCCTATCCAGGTATTAGATCCCCGTCAGTCTGGCAGTATCCTGCTGTCATTCCTACAATTGCATCTGCTGCTGCGCAAATGGAAGCAGCACGTAGCAACTCGGTCACACAAAATAGTGATACAATGAGCAACGGGAGTGCCACCCCACCCACAGGAAGCGACCAACATCCACCACCTCCTCCAATATCCCATGACAATGGAACAGAAGCTACAAACTTTCCAAAATTTGTATTTCCACAAGGCATTCCAATCTCGCCAGGGATCTTTGGAGGGCCTACGTTCTTTAGTGGTTGTGCCACCAGTGGCTGTACCCCCATTACCCCAACCCTGCTCACTCCAGCTGTTGGTCTAACTGAGCCTTATTTCCGAGCGCCCGGACAAATGTACTCTCCACTTACACTTGCACCACCCACAGGAATTCCCGGTTCCCTTCCTAAAACTCCCACACTCCCTCCCCCTTCTCCTCATGCAATAGTGGGTGGATTCCCACTAACGTCACAAGGTTTACCAACATCAGCAACCCTGCCATTCAGCAAGGGATCTGGATTCATGGACGACATGGCCAAGCTTGGTAGCATTCCTATATCTCCCTTTATAATGTCTCCCGGACCAGGTCTCTCGCCAACTAGGAAAGCAAATGGAACTATTTTCTTTCCGACAACAATAACGGCAAATGGTGACGCAAGGCTAACCACTCTAGTAAATGGTATCACTTTTACTTCCAATCAGCCAGACAGTACGTCAGGAATGGATGATGGCAGTCGACCGTCTAGTACCCACTCTCCTATGGTAAAGATGGAGACGAGTGAGCCACCAGCTTGTTGTGTGGGTGACAAGGACAATCAGGCATAACCTGATACGCAGCAAAATAGGTGGGTTTTCTCGCTTGCAAGTTGATAACTTTACTGAGTGAATGTATCTTTGCATAAGATAGTGTCTTCCTGATCGACCAAGTGTATAGCTGTTGTGGCCTGGGTGTTGGCAGCATGTTTCGCACAGTGGGTGACTCTGCATACAGCTAGGCCTGCCTTCTAACAGAGGGGCATGGTGTTTGTTGATTAACAAAAATCTTTGGTAAAAGTGACAGCCTCTGGCATAACTGCAGCTCCATTCCCTACAAACATTTTTATAGATTCAATGTACTTGTTCAGCTGGCCTAACTACTGATGACCTATTTTGGATGAGCAATTGTTGCCACTAAGATTAATTTACTAGGGGAGGCAATTGATCACGGAGTGGCAGGGCAGAAAATGCTGTAAGAAACGTGATTTAGAGTCGCTGACTGGTTATCTGTGCCATGCTTGTAAGGTAGTACAATTAATTTACTGTACAAAAAATGTGTAGTAGAGGACTGATATATCAGTAAATGAATGGTGTACATGTGAGCGATTGATTTCAAGATAACTACCTGATGAGTAAATGGAAGGTTTCCCTGCTGAGGTTGGCCACCCACACTGTAGGAAGTGCTTGCTTCTCTAGTTGTGTGTACCAGACAGCAGCACTTCCTTCTTGAGTGAGGGAGGAAATCTCTTGGCTGTGTTACCCACAAAGCCTGCATGGTTGTATCAACCTGCTTGAGCTTGCCAAACAAATACCATCCCGAAATTTTGCAAGTCTGCTGCTGTATTTTATGTGCCTCTGGAAAGGTGGTGTGCATAGTGAAAACGAAGAGGAGATGGAGCTCCCAATGAGTAATAGTTGGCTAATAAATTTTTTTTTTTCATTATTAAGTAACTGTGCAATATGCATGACTCCAATTGGACAAATCTTTTCTATATTTACAATACCTTTTCAGTTATGTCTAGCTGAAACAATGTACCGTAGTAGCCTACTATAATACAAACAATCTCTCTTTCTCACTTGCAGGCTTTCTGACCCATTATTCACTGTGACAGAACACAGGAAAACTAATCTCCCCTCAGGTTCAACTATTCCACTTTCTCTTTCGCCAATATAATTTTTGTGTCACTTGTTTGTTTTAATAGTCACTTCAACTTGTGTATGTCTGCTGTTACTTCACTTATTCACTATGGTTAAATATTCATCACTATGGTAACCACTTACTAGTAAATTGTACAACCAATAGGATCAATTCATCATTAGCAAATCAACAGTCAAGATCTTCCAAGCTATTGGACTGTTTGGTAATTCACCGAGGCACTTTTCATGTGGCTCACTTAATAATTACAGCCCAATTTCTACAAATTTGTCTCGCTCCATTTCACTACTAGGATGTGATCATGTTTTGATGGTTTCGTTGCTTTGTGTACTTGGTCTTGGCCTACATGCAGTAGGTTACTTGCTTCTCAAGTGTCATGTGTTGCTAAAATGTCCCTGTTACTACTTAACAATCTCTCTTGTATATATTTGGGATAATGTAATGTTGTACACAGATTTTATTTGTATAAACTACGACAATGCCCTTCTGCTAATTTTCTGGTCACTTTGTTTGGCTATATTATTATTTTTTTACAGCTGAAAAAAGCTACTGAACCTTGCCTCCAGACACAATAAGATAATTACTTTTATTTTGTACAATTTTACTGCTTCTCTGTTTTGCCCCTCTCTGACACTACTAATTTTAATTTTACTTTTGTACCTTATAATTATATTTTGAAAGTGAACAGTGAATAGTTGCTATAGTAACTGTAGAAAGACCTGTATGTTCTATGCACATACTAGGAGGCAGAGAAGCCACATGGTGTGTGTGAAAGGACATACATGGTAGCAGTAGTCCCTGTCTCTCCATTAAGTAAGTAAATGAGCTCAATAATGAGGAAAGAAAATTGGTTACCAAGGTGATAACAACATTCAACCATCCATGCAAGTTGTGGCTATATGAATTTCTAGTTCTCTTTTTTTTTTTATGTGTGACCCTGGCAACAGAGTCAGGATCTAGAAAATCTCTCATTCTCCTTTGCCCATCCTCCAAGGAGGACCTGACATCCTATTTCAAGTACTCACTAAATGTGAGCATTCATGCAAAGAGGTAGTTGAGTAGCTGGCACTTTCTGTACACTCTCCGAGCTCCAAAAAAGGCTTTTCAGTGACAAGGTTTCTGTATTGAGCAGCTAATCACACTATTGAACTAATCTCAGAACGATCAATTTGATTTGTGATGAATTGCCAAGACTTCTGTGGGATGCCCCAACATGAAGAATAGTAGTCCACCACACATGTAGGGCTTGCAGAAGCCGCAACACTTGCTCAGAGGCCATAGAAGCCAAATTAGATAATGTACAGTTGGCACAGGTCTTCAGGGCAGGTGTTGTACCTTACCAAATCACCATGGAGACAGCAGTCTCCATGACAATATTTGTTATGACCATGGGGCATCATAGGTAGAAGGCAAGGGTCATGATCCAACCACACAACCTCAACTTTACAGACAAATGCATGACACTTTAAGACAAAGTTTTTATCATCCATTTGATATGTATCATTTTCAGGCACTATGGTGTTTGACTTGGTAACAAAACCTATATATGGTAGGCATTACATTGCTACATGTGAAGGATAGAAACACCCACACAATGCCAGGCAAAGCATGCCGCATTCACCCGGAGGCCGTATGATTGTGGTTTGATCACTTTATTAAACTATGTCATGTATGCATTGTGCTAATTACACAATCAGGTCAATGTTGCTTGTTACACTAATGGAGCCACAAATGAGTGCATTCCTCTCATTCTGGCTACAGCAGCAAAGCCATGAATGATTGTTTGCTCCTTGGAGATTGAGAGAGAGAGAAATAGAGCTTATAATTGGTTTCAAGGCTGATAAGCCATACTGACTAAGAAAAGGGGCTAGCTTCAACCTAACATCATATACCATGGCAACATACTCTGAATGTCAACCTAATGTAGTCAACTGATTTCATCAGTATAACTGTAAAACAGTCCTCCACAGTACATGCATTTACATGTGAAGACCAGCACACCACATTCATGGAGGTGCCACTTACCATTGGTAAGTACATACATTATGATCTAAGAACATGAATATGCCCAGGGTGTCAGGTAACATGCCCTCAGCTGGGGAGCATCCCAACATCTTTGCTTCCTTACTGCCCAACTCCAGCATGCCACTAACTCAATTTTCCAACCAGTCCACTTGTAATCTAATACTGCTTTGGCCACAGATGGTCAGTGGTGTATAACATGATGTACTGTAACCCAAACTAGCACCTGGAAGCCTTGCATTTACACCAGCGGTATACACAGTACAGCCAAAAACTCAATGAACAGTAGCCTTGTTCCCAGGCTCTCCCCCACATAAAAATAAACTTCGGCAGCAAAAGAGCTTTGCAGAAAACTCAATGCTGCCAGCACTGTCTCGGTATTATTCAACACAAGTCATAGTTACAATGGTTTTCAGCATTCTCGCAAATGAGCGACAACTGTACGAGTCGAGCAGAGTGCAGAATTCAAACACAATTTGATTGATTATCTCACACCATTGTCACTCTTCACCAGATATTGTAATATAAGAAAGTTGATACAATACCATGTCATGACGACAGACAAAACTACCTAGGTAGCATGCATATGGCTGGGTACATGTAAAGTACACTTGTTTCATAGTCTATAGTGCTTCATAGCAGACTCTTTGGGATGACTTGGGAATAAGGCAAGTTGCATGCAGTAGGACTTCCTTTTAATCTCTGAAAGTTGTGTACACAGTCACTTCCTGACAGCAGATGTTGAGTCTAAGGCAGGATGCACAAGAGTGAGATCACTGGGATCCTCTTTCAAACTGACTTCCTCCATAGCAACGTTAGCACAGACTGCCCTTGTCAGTAACTACCTAATCACTGAACTGAAAGGATGGCTTGATGAACTATTATCCAAGTACTCTAAAAAGCATGGACCCCAAAATAGGAAAGTGCAGGCTCTAATGCAGGTTCATTTGAAGTACTGTTGGTCATCCCGCAACTCCAACTGCCACTTTGAGAACTTCTTGCGTTGGGTTGAAGTTTTGTTCAACCAACTTCAAGCCAAGTGCCTTTTCTCTCTTACTATTCACCCTGAACTTCAACCTATGCACCAGAGTAAAGTGATTGTAAGGCTTTACTCAACTGGACGACGTGAAGGTAGTGGGAGAGTACAAAGTCACTATGAAGTTGTTGATGATGATTGCTGATGCCAGTTTACATGCGAGTAAAACCCTTTGGACCTGTGTGTAACCTTAGGCCCATCCTACATATGTCCTGCAACTTAATGCCCAAGTGTAAATAAAGTGGAGGAGACCAAACATGGTCCCTGGTCTTCACTGTTGTGACTTGCAGTATGTTCTTCACACGGCACTGAGCGAGGAGAATATAACATTGCTGCAAGAGTGCATGAAACCAAATACACTTAATCTAAGGGTGAGAAACGGGTGTCAAATGGAGGACTGCAGGATCGAGTTCCCATGCTATAATACAGCCTACAACTTTATTTGTTCGTTCACTCTACTTTACTGGTACATACTTGAAAGGGTTATATCACTCTGGTGAGCCGACTGTGTATGCTTCAACTTAGTCTCGTGCCCAGCCCATCGTGCCTCCCGGCGAGCAACGGTCTGGTGAACAAAGTCGAATTCCTTGGGCTTATTCCCCAAAAGTGGTAAGGACCAATGAGATTGCGAGATTGGGTAATTATTACATAGCACTTCACTTACAACAGTAAAATTTGTTCACTTCCATTCGAGTATCCGTACCTTTTTTGAGCAGGTTGGCCGCAAAATGTTTTGAACGTTGCTAGGTGACACTGTCGCAAAAGTGCGCGCAAGCCCAAGAAATTCGACTTGGTTCACCAGACCGTTTCTCCTCGTGAGAGGGTGGGGTCTGGGGATGAGACTAGCTTCAACTATAGGTACATACTGGTACATACTTGAAAGGGTTATATATCACTCTGGTGAGCTGACTGTGTATGCTTCAACTATAGCTAGACCTGCATTGCGACTTACTGTTGTGGGCTCAGAGTTATTGTGAACTGTCCCCATGAACCACTGGAGCATCAGCAGATGCATAAACTGTAAAACAATGGCCAATGACTATCATGTGGGTTTGGAGTATTTCCCACCGTTTAATCCATAAGTTTGTCTTGGTCATAGTTGTGACAGTGGCGTGTGCATGGAAGTGACCATTCTTACATCATGCATACCAGAGTTCATGCTTCATCCATCTGTGAAGGGCTTTAGCTAACTATGTCCTGATTGTGTGGTCACCGTGCAAATGGCCCACAAGTTTTCACAAGTGTACATCCCAGAAAGCACATGGAGCCCATCCAATACTCAACCACAACAATAACAGAGGGTAACTTCAAGTACTTAAAGCTCAACCAATAGGAAATGTTCCCCTAATTTGATATGCCCACATAAAGTAGCTATACTCTAACATTATGAACCACATTCTGCTAAAAGTTGACCAATCAGGAAAGTGAATCTGGGTCCTACACAGGAAATGAAATTTAATAAATGGCTGGTTATCGTTTTAGCCCTTAGCTTTGTATCTAGGCTTTCTCCTTTAGTCAGTTGTATGTGTGTAGGTATGAGGATTGACCAAGGACATGGTCTATTAACACTCACACTAAAAAATGAACATGTCCATACACAATTTCAACAGAAGTAATTAACACCTTCACATAAAGTCATATCCATTACCTTGAGGGAATGTCTCTATTGCCTGGAGGGATGGGATATATAGGTCATCTAACAAAAGAAGCGTTAATTGATAGTCAAGAAAAATTGATTCCAATGCCCCCCATGATTAAGGCATACACACAACAATACGTGTGTGGTAATCCAGCCTTATTCCCAGACCACTTCCACCTTAAAGTTTGATCCACTGGGGATTGGCCTTTGAATAAGTTTGATGTTAGCCTCACACCTCACCACCCAAGAGCCTGGGTACAAGGCTAGTCAGATGGTCTAGGACTCACATACCATATCCAGTTTCTTCAATAGTAGAGCTACAGTACCATGGCTTCAGATCACGCCACACCAAGATAACGGATGAAAATAGTTTTATCTATCTGTTATCTATCTATGGAATGATGCTCCTGCATGCCTGTGGTTTCAGCCTGATCAGACCAACTTTGACATGGCCCAATGTTTACCATGTACCATGTTAGGCATCTTATACCAAGAGTTCATGATATGTGCATGTGTGCCCATGTATACAGCATATATACAGCAGCTAGGGTACAAGGGATCGAGTGTTTATGTGTTCAGATGTCTGACACAATGTTTGGTTTACACATTCTCTCTTCACTAGTACAATACCGACAACCACCAGACTGTTAAATTGGTTTGTAAGTAGCTAGAGGTAGTGGGCATTCAAAAAAGGTAACCCATTACCGACATCAAAGCTACCTGTTACACCTGCAGTCAAGTTCTAAACATTCTGCTGTAATCAAAACATTGTACATGTGTAACAACCCACAGCTGGTCCCCTTATGGCTATACATACAGGTGAGGAATATCAGTAGTGATCACTGACGAAAGCACATTTTTCATTTAGGAATGCTAAACAGCAATTTGTCTCTCAAGCTACAATGAAAATCCCTTAACTGGTCCAGTTGTCTTGTGACAAACTTACACCAACAACAGCAACACTGCTTCCAGCGAAGCAAAGCTGACATCTGGCCAACTACAAGTGTTGATGTACCAAGTAGTACAATTGGTGCAGCTTATGCTACAAGATCTGTGTTGTACTTACAGGCTTATGTTTGTATTAAGAGAGTTAGGGTCAAGTTTCATGGTTTTTGTATGTGACTTCCAGAACGTTGTGCTCTCCGGTGTAGAGCTGTTTGTGGTCTGTCCTACATGTAATGGAGCACACACTATGTAGCCCTACAATTCTCTTTGCAACATCTGCGTTGTTAGAGGAAATGCTAAACACCCCCACACTACACACAAGATTATGCTTGACAACAGCTTCTTCCTTTTAAGGTCAAAGACTATAGTGATTCATACTCTTGTGTGTATACAGTATGAAGACTTCATATTCAGAAGGATCTTGGATACATTTTGATTGGACAATCTTATACAAAAGGACCATGAAAATGCATAATGTATTTAATTTCTAGGCAAGAGGAGCGACATTCAAGTTTCATATGCCAACAAGCCTTAAATAACATATGCATGGCCACTTATACATACCAATCAGACTACATTGTGCGTGATGTTCTTCGTGACAAAACGGCTAGCTGATGCCAAACTATTGCACACAAGGACTGTTATACTGGCATGGACTCCATAATGCTTGCTTACTCACCTTGCTAAACTGTCAGTGCTGTGTTAGTTGAACAAGGTCACTCTGCAGTTTGTGTGGTAAACTACCACCCCCATTGGAGTGAAGTGGAATCGCAAATTACACAGATTGGGTAATTGGTTTAAAATCAGGCTTGAATGTGGACATCCAAAATCAGATTAAGGTGGAATGACTCATTGCGCACCTAAATGCAAACGCATCAGTATTGCATGAAAAGTATGCTTTAATGATTATGTCAGAATGTGTAGGAAACCTGACTCTCTGCATCACTCGTCGCCAGTTTATTATTTTAAGCAGTAGGTATGCTACCATGATATGTGATACTAGTTCAGGTGTGTGAGTCCCATATCAAATTGTTTGCTTGCACACAGTAGTTACCTTAAATTAGAGGTAAACACTGAGACATAATTCAATGGCTTTTGCTCTAGAAACTGAGGAAAACACTTAGGTCAAAAAGACACGATTATTGTGTTATAGCCATAATACACATGCCACCATAGATTTGTTCCCAGGCCTTCAGCCACACTTTCGTCACTTAAACAACCAGATCACCCCCACTAAATCAGTACGATTAACACACAAGATAAATTTAATTTCAAGCATAGGAGAAGTTTGTACAAAGTTGTTCATGTCACACAAAGCACCAGGCAATAGTATATACTATATTGTATTTTGTTTCATGGTGTGGAAAATGACTGACACCAATTTTAAGTCACAAAACATTACCCGGCACTTGCATAAATTCTGACAAGTGCTGTTTGTGAAGTCCTACCACAAGTTTTCCCCAATAAAAACAATCAGTTTAGTCAAAGAGTAGTGGCTCCTTGAGTCTTCCTATATTACAGTTTCCTATGAATGGTCAACAGCATGATACACATGTGTCAGGTATCACTGGTGCCTAGCAACCGCCACCCTGCATTCTCTTTCACTGCACTAGAGTATCATGCTAGTCTCTCCCACCACTGGAAGCTGCGGTGACTCGAGTTAGTGGAATTAATGGTAGTAAATACTGTGGTAATGCTTAGGTGTGTTGGCATTCCCAAAACAATGTGGAGAGAAGGAAGTTGAAGTGAGTGTAACCACAGCTGATCTTCATGCATGCACAACACAATTCACAACTGTGGTCAGTCAAGTCTGGAATGAATTTGCATAGTAACCTCATGGGAATTTTGTCAATAGAAAGTGAATAGTCAGCACTGTACACCTATGTTTAATTGCTGTTTGTGTGCAAGTAGTGCTAAAGCTATTCATACTTTGCTAGCACAACCAACAAGCATCATGCTACTTGCTGCAAGTTGCCAGTAGGAGGTGAAGATCTGAATAGATGGACTAATTTATCCCTCCAACTGGATTCTTTGACAACCATGCACCTTGGGTTGCTCTTTCCATAACCAAGCAGTCAAGACAGCTTCATACTTGATTTGCTGCCTAGCAGTGCATGGCAAACTTCTCATACTGAGTAAGGTTCCCGTGAATCTCAGAGAAGGTATTCATTTCGCTTCCAGAAGATTCCCTACTCCATTGGTGATTTTAGTAAGTCAATTTGTTACTGAAGATAGAGTAAAATTAGGTGGGCTTCTTTCAGGCTTAGAGCCCGCCACTGTGGCTCACCAGTAATTAACCTGAAACGCTCTCATGAAATTCGATACACCTCAAAAACACAAGAACCTTCTGTTGCTGTATATACAGTACACAATGTGTCATGTAAAGAACCCACACTACAGAATATTAGTATCTGTAATGAGTATTAATGTCATAAACACTCTTCCCCAGTGTCTTTGTTCGTCCACAAGCTAGCCACAAACTCTTAATCAATTAGGTACAAAGTACCACACTGGTTCAGCTAAATTTGAGCTCCTAATATGGTAACTCACAATGCTCTTAACCACTATGATGCCTTACCCCATCCAACCCCTTATGGCAGCGTAATGCAACTTGATAACATTCTGTATTGATTATCAATGGTTGCGCTGAAGCTTGAGTGATGAAACAACTTTATCAGCAGTGATAAGGTCCCTGTTGAGTCTACATTACAATAATGGCATAATTTATCAATGCTAGCACTTACCTAATATGCTCTAGCATAATGTGGCAGAACCTAGTTAGTACATATGCACTGTGTGATGCAGGTAGTCAATAACATATTTGTGACACTTAGCGATGCAAAACTCAAGTTGGGCCCAAAACAGTTTTGTTATGTTGTAGTATGGAGGATTTAGCTGTACACCTTACACTCACACTGCCATCCATACATCCAACCATGGATAATACCATGTAATTTGTTTGTTTGTTAGTAACCTACTGAACTTGCTATCTAAATTACGGGTCATCATCATACACTGGTCCTTAAACAACAGCCTTTGGCGGTAGCCAATAATTTGGCATGTAAGCAACAGGTCCATAATGGAACTGAATCAGGGTTAGGTACACAGCATGTTGGTGTACACCTTTGAGTCTATCAAAACAGGAAGTAGGGAGTAGGTTAGAACAATGCTTGTGGGAATGCAACGACTCAAAAATGAGATGATTTGGCAAATGTTGAACAAAGCGCACCCCACCTCTCACTGTAAAGACAAGGGCACTTGCTTGTAATATCAATTCAAATACACCACAGTGCTTTAAATGTGGTAACAAATTGCTAGTCGAGTAACACCCATAGACACTCAGGTTAGAAGCATTACATACCAGTGTATAATATTCTCCTTTAATTGTAGCTGTTCTCCTTTGTCTTAAGTGCACATTACAGTTGCTACTTGACATGCAGTGTGCGTACAGTACCACTGAACTCGTGTTCTTGAGACTACAGTTGATGGTACAACAGCACAGCATGTCATAACAACATTAGTGGTATGTAAGGATGCTCCACAGTCATCTTGCATGGTAACGTGGTCTAGCAGCACTCCTGTGAGCATGCACTTCTTACTCCGATGTACTTGCGGTAATCCCCTTCTCTCTCACAAAATTGGAAACTGGTTCATGCAAACAACACTACAGAAACAGTGTAACTTACAGTGTCATGTTGTTGTTTACCCAAAGAAGCCCAAAGGACAAAACCAATTTCAACTTGAAAGGGACAGGAGGGCAGTATACTGCTACCACAAGTACACTATGCTATGGATTCCCTCAGGATCACTTTGTGAAGCCTTCTACTCAGGTCAAGATTGGTAACCAGTTGCTGGTGAGCTCCATAAACATTTGTAGAGTCACAGGCCTTCTTTGGGCAACACCAATACAACACTACTGAAGCTTAGTGTTGTATTTTGTTTGCATGAAGAAATAGTACAGCCAATTTCAATTTTGTGAAGAAGAAAGCCAGTATATTGCTACCATGAGTACACAATAGGATGTGTCCTCTCAGAGAAGTGTTCATAAGTTTCTTACTCAGGCTGAGATTGGTCACCGGCTATTGGTGAGCTCCATAAGCTTATTGAGTCACAGTTATACCCAAGTCCATAACTGAGGTGCATGCATCATGATCATTGTGTTGTATTGGATCAGTACAAATTAGTGGCATGGGATTCTAAGTGAGTGAATGGGAAGTGATCTATTCATTGTACCTAATTAAGGAGTATTGGTGTATAGTTTGAATAGCCAATAAGATATCCCATATTCAGCAAAGATGTGTTTTTGTGCTCCAACAATCTCCATACAGAATAGACGTGGATACACTGTGTACATGCCTACTCTGAGAAGGCCATATTAGTCTCACAAGCTAGTTACACGCCCTCACAGTGAGAATAGGGTCTGGTCACATTGTGAGTTGTCACAAATGCATGGTGCACTTAAGCAATAAACACACTGACATCCACCAAACACATTCTGCAGGAATAAATAAAAGTACAATCTACAACTGTATGGGTCATACCAGCAGTCCATTGTGAGGACAGCACTCAATGGTTGGTACAACCAGGCCTTTTCTAGCAACAACTAGACAATATATAGGTAAGCGCCCAGTAAATTTTCCATGTGTGTTTATTCAGCTGTATCTAGATAACCAGCTAAGCCATTAAGTTCTAAACATGTGCATGTAGGTGATGATTCCCACACTTTAGTACTGCAAGTGACAGGCTTGGGAGGATGATCCGGTTACGACGCCATGTACCTCCATGTAAGGAAAGAGGAAAGCCACACATATACCATAACTTACACATATGCTCCAGAGAAGGCGGGACATAGGTGTGCTCCAATGACGTCTCAAGAATTTTGAATACAAGCTACAACAAGCACTCTATGGAATAAGTCCTAATGAACGGCATACAGTTTTCGATAAAGCTGAGGCCATCTGGTTAGTCAAAATTGTTTTCATCACTGACTTCACCATCTAAACTTACAAGTTGCCCCTGTCTTTGACACTGCTCCAGATGAGGTCAAAGGTCAGGTGCAACTGCTGAGACTGAGGTCGACGTCTTCCTTTGTCATAGAACCAGTTCCTCTCTTCTTGAAGCTGATGCAGGCTGGCTCCGATGAACCTTTCAGCTGGTGTGTAATGCTTAACGGGAATGCCTCTTTCATACACACAGTAGGATATGCAGAGCTTCTGCGCATGTGTCCTGCATTTTCGCGGGAAGTATAAAAACAGCTGCACGTGGGAGGCTCGAGGGCGGGTTCGCCTCTTGTTCGTGAGCAGGCTATGCACTCGCTGAAGAGTTCATAGTAAGTTTCAGACGGTATAAAGATGTCTGTGCTGGACCTCAGTCGGTTTGCCTACCAGAAGAGGAAGGAGCCCTTGTTGTGTGGAAAAGGAAAGGAAAACCAGTCAACTCCAAATAAAGCACCCTGCATAAGCATCCCAGAAACCCCTGTGTCACTGCTCCCGACCCCGCCCTCCAGTATCTCTCGGGGGAAGCTGAAGGGAGAAGGTACCCATGCACCACAGCGGAAAAGACGAAATCGAGTTTTGAGTACATCAGATGAGGATGAAGAAACGAGGGCGAGTAGAAACTTGTTCAGTGGGCTGAAAGCTTCAAAGAGGAAAAAGAGAGATGCTGACAAAACCATCAAACCGTGTGCACTGAAGGAGGACAAAAATTCTGAAATTGTAGAACTGAGCAGCGATGATGAAACAACAGCTATTTTGAAACCACACAAAACTGAACCAACACACAGTAAAAGGAAGAGAAACTTGTTGGTTTTTAGTTTCGAGAAGGCCACTTGTGATGATGATGCATACATTTTTGAAGATGGAGTTCAGCCACAAATGCCCAAGAAATCCCATGCTTCAGTTGGGAAGAAATCAGCATCTGTCCGTGGTGGTACACAGGGAAACTGGATGGGAAGGAGGAGCAAAACCGTGGAGAGGACACTGCAAGAACACAATCAGAAATCTCCCTGCTCCCAGTTAGAGGAGTGTGGAAGCTCGTCAGAAGCTGTTACCACATGTGATGAAATGCAGGAGCATTGTAAGTACATATATGCCCGTTTGAGCAACCATTATGGAGTACCCTCATGCTACTAGCCAAAGGCCATGCAGGTGCTTGGTTGATTATGATGCCATACACTATCCTTTTACTAGGGTGAATGGCGCAATTTCTCAAAATCAAGTATCATTACATAGGCAATGGAACCAGATGGCTAGTCAGGCCATGGCTGAGCCATTTTTTGCTGACTTGCAAGACTTGGTACTATCCCGTTTGTCTTGTGTATGTTCTTGTTTGAATCGCTACTCAATTCCAGCACTTTCCATGATTGGTTGTGGTCGTGTATAGGAGCACTTAGGTTGGAAGTATAGCTACCTGTTTGGGTTTGATGAGAGCATTTTCTGACAGCTAAAAACATAGGTTTTAAAGGCAGGGCTGCTGGAAGTAAGTTGAGGATGGTCAGGTATTCATATGTGATGTGGGCAGGCAATACTGCACATCCTAAAACAATTTGCTGCAAAGCTAGCTAAACAGCAAATGTGATCAGTTACCAGTATTCACAACTCTGTGCTTTCAAACTGTTCTTGAGCAAGGTTTGCAAGAAGTAAGAACATGTATATATTGCAATGTGGTAGTTGGATCTACTGCCTATTTTACTGTCTGTAGTAAGCTCCCTAACCGTCTAACTATAATAGCTCTAACCGATTGGGTGAACAAGCTCATTTGTCAACTGAATATCTTTATATCGGAAGAGGTTTTGTTTGCAAGTTAGTTGCTGAAGAAAAGGATATTGAAATCCAACCGGTGTTTGGAAAAGTCAGCTGCTCCTGCCACTGGAGCACTGACATTGGAGCAGAGGATAGGTAGAATAATATCCATAGGTATACAGTTTATTTTCCTGGCTGGATCTCTTGTAGGCATTGTATTGACTTTGCATGCATGGTAACCAAGTAGATTTAATACAAAGGATCCAGCTAAAGAATGAAACTGTGTCTATAGATACACACCATCTATCCTCTGCTCCAATGCCAGAGTTCCAGTGGCTCATTTGGTACGAGCATTTGACTCGCATTCAGAAAATCCCTGCATGCATGGATCTTAACTTCTTTTCTTCCATAGCCCCCATTATTGGACAGATATGCTATCCATTCTGCAGGTTCCCCTAAAGGATCTCCCATTAGACCCAGGAAGAAGTTCAGAAGATGCAGATTGATGGAGTTTGATGACTCACCCACTACACCAAAGGTGCCTAAGGTTGCAGTGCTTGAGGGTGACATTAGCGACAGTGATGATTTACCCTCAGTGACTACAGGTATGTACACACGCACATGATAGAAATCCCATTTCATAATAATTTACGAAAACTATATATCCTGTTCTTTCTTAATCTAGTATGCTCCAGAAAGAAATCGAGCAGAAGACTACGAATGTACTCTCAAGACTGTGACGAGGGTGATGAAGTGACCAACTGCAATCGCCCAACAACCATTATCATTGATTCTAGTGATGGTGAGGAGCAGATCACTGCAGATGACAAACTTACTTCAAGCTCACGGAAATTGTCAGCAATGACAAGTAGTCATAATGGTATCATTGCTGAGTCCACCAAATCTAAGCTGCAACGGTTTGCCTTTCAACCATGTAAGAGAAGAGACAACAAAGAAACTAGACCCTGTGTCACCTCCAAGGAAGCTGATAAAAGAACTAAGAGTGGTGAATGTTTGGAAGCAGTAACACAGTCAGAGCTGGAGGAACAGTCCGTGTCAACTGTGTTGTCAGGAAGTTCCACTGCATCTGGTACCAGTTTTTCTAGCAATGGTGATGAGGGATCACACTCATGTTGCATTACTGGCACCCATCCTGGCAACAGTGATGCCAATGTGAGAGATCTCAACTCTCACGAGAGTACCCCGAGTGTGGAAGAGGCTGTAGAGGCTGCAGATTTGGAGGAGCTTGAGAGGAACTTTGAGGAAGAAGACTGCAGTGGATTGGACTCTGATGAAGGATATTCTGACAAGCAGAAGCAATCTATCTTGGAGTTCCTCAACAACTGCACTGAGGAAGAAGCTTGTGATATGCCTGGCTGCTCTGCCACAAAGGCCAGACGCATTGTCTCACTGCAGCCCTTTGATTGCTGGGAAGATTTGGTACATAGAAACAACTGCAGGCCTACTTTGTTATAGAGGGTGTGTCCACTGTTCTTTTTTGTCTCCCTGTAGGTTGATACTTTGTCTTCCAACAAAGGGTTGAGTGAGCAGGTATACACATTTGATGTTCTCCCCTTGTCGTTTACTGTTTGTTTTCAATCATGGAAAGCTACACAGCTTTCTGCGCTGCATCAGTAGATATGCTGAAACCTCCAACATGATGTATAATATTTCTGATGGAGAGCAAACGGGCTTGTATAATAGTCCTATTTGTATCATCTATGCAGTTATTGGATAGTTGCCTACAACTTCTTGGAGAAAGGAAAGTCTTAGCAAGGCTGCTTTCAGAGTGTCAGAAAATTTCTGCCAACATTCAGAACCTGATCTCCCAGCTACAAGACCCAGAGGTACATATGTAACGTATGTATTAACATGTCATGTTTTACACAAGATGTGTACCTCCAACTTACAGGAGTCTACCAAAACTGGATGTGTATGCCCCAGCCAGCCTGCTATTATGAGTACAAGGTGACTTTCTGCATTTAAGTTAGTGGTCAGTGATGAGAAGCAATTCTGCACAGATAATTCAGTAATTCACTGGGGCTAGCAATACTGTCAGCAGTTTCACATCCACAACAAGTAATCTGCAGGAAAATATGTTCTTCTCTACTATGTTAGGTACTTGGGTACAGTTCCTTAAATTGAATACAGGAGGAAGAATGCTGTGGGATCTCCCACCTTAACAAACTTATACTACTGGCTTGCCTTGTATACAACCTTAGCCAGTCACTGGAACCAACTGCACAAATTATGGTGGGGGGAGAGGGACACTATTTAGTGTGTAGTCCAGCAGTAATGTAAACGCTCAGAGCATCTTGCCTCATGCTGGAAATAAAGTTTAGATGTTATGAGGTGAAAATAGAGGAAAGTGAAAAGGCCAGCAGCCACCGCGAGTCGAACCCAGGACACCTCTGGCTTGAGCCGCCAGTGCTCTGCCACTGAGCCACGACAGCCAGACAACCACCAACCTGAGAATTCTCTCCATCAGGACATGGGTTCTTTCCTGATGGAGAGAATTTTCCGGTCGACCCCTAACGGAGTTCTGACGGCACATACTGAATGGCTGCCAGGTGTGCGACTGAGGCATTTGGTACCACCTGTGCAGTACATATAGAGAATTGTGAGAGTTGGTGGTTGTCCGGCTGTTGTGGCTCAGTGGCAGAGCACTGGCGGCTCAAGACAGAGGTGTCCTGGGTTCAACTCCCGGCGGCTGCCAGCCTTTTCACTTTCCTGTATTTTGACCTCATAGCATCTAAATTCCTTTAGTAATGTAAATGGTTAGCTTAAAACTTTAGAGCGTGTGTAGGTAGATGAATGGGTCCATAAGCATCTCCAAGCTTGATCCCTTCATACACTTAGTCTGCAGCTGAAGCCCTACCAGCTAGTGGGATTGAACTGGCTGGCCCTCATGCATTCACAGAACCTCAACGGAATCCTGGCTGATGAAATGGTGAGCAGGATTAGAGCCTTTCTATACATGTATGTATGTATCTATCTATCTATCTATCTATCTATCTATCTATCTGTCTATCTATCTATCTATCTATCTATCTATCTACCTATCTATCTATCTATTAATCTCAACCCTATATATCTAAATCCGTCTCTACTATTTATCTCCATCCACCTACAGTATTCTATCCGTTTGATAGAATGACACCAACTGGATAAACTGTTTTACTAAGTTTTATGTCATGCCACCGAAAGCCCTAGCTCATGTTCTCCTCTGACTTCCTAGGGTTTGGGAAAGACTGTACAAGCCATAGCATTCCTGGCACATTTGTATGAGGAGGGCTGCCATGGACCATTTCTGATTGTTGTCCCATCTTCCACCATTGGTAAGTACCATACTCATCAGTTTAGTACTTTAGTACCATCAATCATCCTTGAACTGTTCATGAGAAGTGTCTACAGACGCTTGCAGCTAAAGCTGAAAATAGTCAGGGAAGTGCGTGAATGGTTAAACTGCTTCTGCCATGTGCAAGGCCCATCCCCAACTGTCAGATTCACTTAGCACAAAGTCATCACATCATCTTTCCAAGATGTTGCTTCATCTCTTTCACTCAAAAAGAGCCAGCAAACTTTGGACATCTCGTCAGGAGTGTGTTCTACAGTAAGCCTGCCATTCTGTATGGCAACTGCAGAGGTGTGGTATGTGTTCTCTCTCTTTCAAACTGTGGAGACTTGATTTCTGGTGTCCACAGTATAGTTTATAGATGTGAATGGCACTAGACTTAGCAGAGACACCTAGCCACTTTTTCACTACACACACTTTTTGCACAGTGGGTAACATGGAACTCCCCATAATGACACAGAACTGTCAAAATTAGGGGTTGGATGGAGTGTAGGCATTTTGATTTACATGTAAGCACACGCATAGAGTTGTTGAGTTAGAAAATTAACAAGTGGTCTCATTGAGGCAATATTGGTAGTTTAGACGTCAGTCTTGTATAGTGCTCTTTCTCCCTCTCTCTCCCTCTCTCTTTCTCCTACTGTCCTAATTTCTTCCTCTCTTATATATTTATTTACCTGAACAGAGAACTGGGCTCGTGAGTTAGAGATGTGGTGTCCAACCTTGAGTGTGGTGACCTACTGGGGTGAGGAGAAGATAAACAATTGTACAAGGCTGTCTCTTCATGCTGTTGATACCCTTACTTTTGTAGGGTCTCAGGAGGATAGATGTGAGATTCGTTACAACATGCTCTATGGGGAGGGAGAGCCCGAGTTTGAGATCATCCTCTCAACGTATGTATATACTTACCCTATTGAAGCCACTTTCTTGCTCTTTGGTGCACGTTCTGATGCTGCATCCATGTGTGGCAGTCCCGTGTAGAAATCGAAGGTTATTCCGTCGCGTACTTCGATCGCATCGCTGCCTTCGAAGCGCCGTATCACTGAACTTCCGTTAAGGGCGGGGCTCATATGCACTTCATAGATTCATTAGATATTCATGCATGTACGAAGAATGTATGAGCCCCGTCCTTAACAGAAGTTCAGCAATACGGCGCTTCAAACACAGCAATGCGATCGAAATACGCGACGGAATAACCTTCGATTTCTACACGGGACTGCCACATGTATGTTAGTGTTTAGCAATGAAACAAATGTCTTGCTGCTGCATATCGGGTTACGGTACGTGCATAGCCAACCCAACTGCCTAATTGATGATCTTTCATGAAGATGCAGTTGGTATAGCGTTAATGAAGTGGAAGATCGTGAATTTATGCTCTGACTGCGTCACCAGATAGTTTTGCAACTATGCTCTGGTGATCATCAGGCAAAAGAAATGGTGATCTGAGTGTAGATCACTCACAGTGTCATGCAACACTGAAAGTAATTTGGGTCTGTGATCAAGGCTAGAGTAATGCATAAATTCCAGGGTTTACAAACTACCAGTGAAATTTGCTTTACATTCTTCAGCTACAATGTGTGTATTGGTCAACCAGACGACCGGAAATTTTTTCGCAAGCTGTCTTTGCAGTGCTTGATACTGGATGAGGGCCACATGCTCAAGAATATGGCTTCTCAGAGATACAGCTACCTCATGAGAATAAAGGTGAGCTTTAAATGACTCACTCTTTCGATAGACATAGGAGATCCGTAACTTCAGGTAGGAGCAATGACTTTGTCCTAAATCTATAGTAGAGTATAGTCCATCTATGCCTGCATGACACCAACTATTGCTATAGAACAGCATCCCAATTTGTTGAGTTAGTTTGTGGTTAAGAGATATATAGTACCTCCGTTCCCTATCAGGCCAGGCGACGTGTACTGCTGACAGGCACTCCACTTCAGAACAACCTGCTGGAACTGATGTCCCTACTCAGTTTCATCATGCCAGATGTCTTCCAGAAGTACTCCGTCCAACTCAAAAAGACCTTCTCCAGAGCAAAGGTGAACTACGCTAGACAGCTTGAGGCCTTGCAAACAATTGAGGGATGGATGGATACAGCAGTATTTGATGGATACAATATTCTTACACATAACTCTCAGTATTTGTATGTACGGCTTTGCTAATGTTTTTGACCATGAGAAGTGCAGTGTTTGGGTGAAAGTTGATACGTCTCTATCACACTGCAGAAGCTAGTTGAGTCCAGCGCTTACTACCAGGAGCAGGTTGGTCAGGCAAAGCAGATCATGCAGCCGTTCATCCTCAGGAGACTGAAGTCTGAGGTAGAGTGGTTATGTACATGGATTGTCATTGTCAACCCAGCTCTGTCTTTGACTGAACTAATTACACTGTGGTGATAAACATCGCTTTCACAGGTGTTGAATCAGTTACCCCCAAAACTAGAGCACACAGAGTACTGCCCTCTAAATGATCTCCAGCAGCAGCTTTATAGCAGAATCATTGAGAGCTCCAGGAAAGAACTTGAAACGTTCACTGGTAGGAACACTCATTGTATACGCCTACATAAACTGTTTGACATTGTAACAGGAACTTATGAGCGCTGTGACTGTAATGATGTGAGAATGATGTGAGATTCTCTTCAGTAAGAAAGCTCTCACTAGAACAGATGATAATTTATCAGCAAATCTTAAATCTTCCAGGGAACAACTGCTGTTCCAAGTCCTTGAGTGTGATCATGGAACTGAGGAAGATAGCTAATCACCCCTTACTAGTGAGACACCACTACCACAACGAGAAGCTCAGAGCTATGGCTGTGGACATCCTGAAGGTACTTTGCATATATTCACAAACTAGGTTCTCTCGCTGTTTAGTTTAGTATTGTGATTTCGATAGGTTGAATGGGTTTTGATAAAATGTCATGTTTTGTTTGGGTGAGCTGTAGCCACCTTGTCTTTGCAACTTACACTTGAAGAATCCCATATGTATGGTGGAACTAATCTCCTGCTTTGTGATTTCTTTACTTTCGCACCCTTCTTTGTGCTATTCTATGTGAGGACCCAGCTCATAGGGATGCAGACCCCCAGTTAGTGTTTGAAGACATGTCAGTGATGTCTGACTTTGAGCTGCACAGACTCTGCCTCACAAACCAGGTTTGCACTCCTCTTTGGCCTCATTGGTAGCTTACCTTGTTTTGTTACAGTGTAGGTTAATCTGATGCTCTACAATTGTGTTTTCAGGTCCTGTCAGGTTACGCCCTGGTATCAGATGTGTTCAAGAGCTCGGGGAAGTTTACCTTCTTGTCACTAAAGCTGAATGAGATGAAAAAGCAGGTTAGCATCAGGTCATTTAAAGTACTTCACATCATTCACATGTTCCTCAAGTTTCCTTGAAAAGCCACAAGTAGATTATAGCAGCAGTGTTACTTATGTAATACAAGAGCGCATAAGAACGGGCTGCTAGAGTAAGAGCGTGTAACTAAAAACAGTAACATGTACTGCGCAGCTGCATGTAGACATAAACCATTGTTGCTAAGCACGTGACCGGGTGTTCTATTTTTAGTGTGGTTCAATAATTTTGACCGGACTATGGGCTTCTATTGGAGTTACACACTCTTACTCTAGCCGCCAGTTCTTATGCGCTCTTGGTAATAGTATCGCTAATGCCCCCCCTTTTCCATCCCAAGTTCTTTCATTAGGTGCATTCCACTCTTAGCTTTGTACTCATGGCTTAAAGAAAGCTGGGGCCAAGATGGATTTTCTATTGGCATGATTTGCATATCGAGTTAAAAAGAGCAAACAAGCAATAGAGGTGGAAAGAACCAGATCGCGACTACTATAAGAAGTAACATGGCTCCAGAAAATTCAAGCTATACATTAAATTGTAACTGACTGAAGTGTACTACATAGCAGTTTATGAACTTGTAGAATATATTTCTAGCATGTGTGCAGATGAACTAAGTAGTATGTACCAAGTCTGCTATAAATATCCAGTTCTGTAAACTAATTATTGAGTTGAACCCAGGTATTATTATTAAGCGGCTCACCATTTTCCAACTGCCAAACAGAGTACCAATTGTAGAACAATTAATTTTGTGATATGATTGGACTGCAGGATACAGTGAAAAACATACACAGAAGACTTTCCTCACTAATCCAAGCTACGGTTTAGACCCGAGAGAAAGAACGGGCAAGAAGTCGTACCCTGTAGCCAACATCAAACTGTGACTATGTGTTGAAAGTTTATTAGTAGTTACAAGTAGTTGCAACAGTGTCAAACTTGAATCACTTTGCCTTGTCAGGGAGACCGTGTGCTGTTGTTCAGTCAGTTCACCATGATGCTGGACATCATGGAGTGCTTTCTACAGCAGGAGGGCCACACCTACCTCAGACTGGATGGCCAAACCCCCGTTACAAGAAGGTAAGCCATAAGTAATTTCAAGCTCTTATATACCATGTAAGACGGCAATGACTAACATGATTGCACAACAATGCTGTCTTGTTAAATGGAGGGAGGTACTATGTGGTGTGCATTGTAGCTATTCAGCAATCCTCACCGACCTTTGACCTTCAATGATGTGCATCAGTAGTGCATGGCTATAAGTGGTAGTCTTCTTCACCTTCACTTTCACACTGATGACGACTGGAGTATTCGGTCAAAATGCTAGAGAACCTTCCTTTCTGTTGATTGCATTTTTATGAACAGGAAATCCTTCCACAGCAAGCAAAGTCTAGGGCACTTGATATTGGAAGAGATTGTGTACGGATAATTTTGCATTTTCCTTGATGTTCTTGTCAAGTCATTTTCATAATGACTGGTATATTGATCATTGCAGGCAAATACTCATTGACCAGTACAACCAGAGTGAAGAGAGTTTTGTATTCCTTCTCTCAACAAGAGCTGGTGAGTACAAGATACACACTCAGCACTTGTTTTCCAGCTTTTATAATTTGGGTCATCTACAGAAAGGCACCAACATACAATTTTAGTATCTGATACTGTCCAACTTTACTACTGTCAGTACATGCAGTGAGTCAAACGTCATTTTCTTCTACAAATTTTACATGTATCTGCTTTTAAGATGGTGTGACCAGTGAATTAATTACCCTAAGTAGCCTAGCAACTAATGTGAGGATTATAGTGTTCTCAGTGCTCTCCCATACATAAGCTGCAAATGACAGAACTATGATCTGGGAACAAGGCTAGGGCCTGCAGGGAACTTAGCAGTTGTTGTCAGAGATTTATGACAAAGCAATTCATTGATTTTCATTCACATTTTCAATCTTACTTTAATTTCTGTTCTGGTGTGGGTGTGTGCATGTGTGCATGTATGTCTGCAGGAGGCTTGGGGATCAACCTTACCTCTGCTAATGTGGTGATCCTTCATGACATTGACTTCAATCCCTACAATGACAAGCAGGCAGAGGACAGGTGCCACAGAGTAGGACAGAAGAGGTTAGCTTACTGGCAGTGTCATCAGTGGAGTATATTTTGATGAAGACTGAAGTGGTTTAGACCATGCAAGACCTCTTAGTTCCATCAACATGTCTATGTACAGATGCTATAAGTGGTAGAGCACATTGACTCACACGGCTTGTCTCAGTTGGTACGTAGCTACATGTATAGCTCTCAACCTCCGAACAACAATTTCTATATTCATTGAAAATTAGGCCATTGCCTACTTTTTGTATTCTGTAGGGATGTTCATGTGATTCGGCTGATTAGTAAGAGCACCATAGAGGAAGATATACTCCACTGTGCCCAAAAGAAACTGAAGCTTGAACAGGACATCAGTTTGACTGGTGAGCATGAACATTGTTGGTAGCTATCAACTATTAGCTAGCAAAGAACAAGCTTGTTAGCACCATCAAAAGTTAACCTAAGCCTCAAGTACGTCATATCTTTTATTGCAGATGAACTGAGCAAAGTTGACATTGCATCACTGATCATGCAGGGATTAGGTAGCAAATGAATGTACATTTATTCACTGATGGATTTATATTGTTCATGAATAAGTGAGATTGTGCATTTCATCAATTTGTTCAGGTATATTGTTTTCTAGATTACAATTATTGCTACTATTTGTTACAAGTTTTATGAATGCATTGCACAGTTGTTCGAATTGTTCCAGTGATAGTTGCTGTGCTCTCAGAGTATCGTCTACTTCACTCAGTCTGAACAACTCTGATACCAACTCTGGGTCATTAGGAAACAATAGCCTACAAGGATGGTAAATATAGTATCTTACATGGAGATACCTGCAACGTCTTCCAAAAGAAGACAACATATTACCACCAGTGGCTATTAAGTGACAGTATTTCCTATACTACACACTAGTAAACAATATGACCATACTAAGCATACTACACTATTGCCAATGGCCATTCTGTGACAGTAGTCACGTTTTTGCATCATTCAGTGCAATTACTCTACCAAGACTGACGCTGTAATAAAGCAAAGATGGGTCATCAATGATGATGTCCATTCCAGTTGTGATGTACTGTTTCATCTATTTTTACACACAGAAGCAATAGTACCGATGCTTAAGAAAGTTAAACTCTCTTTCATCTGCCTATTTTTAATACCCATGCAGCTGTGTGGGTGGCCTGGATATGAGCCCACACAAGATAGATAGGTATGTGTAGACTAGTACAATGAACCTTGCTCCCTTTCTGATGTACTTTCTCCTGTACTGGAACAAAGCCTTCACTACAGTTTCCAAGACACTATATTCCACCCTTATCTTTGGTTTCACTAAAGGAGTAAGCTTCAGGACAGCTGCATCCACCTGGAAGGGTTTATACAGACAGTCAAATATCTTCTCTACATAATGTACATACTGTGATCTTCTGTGATTCAGAACCACAATGGTTTAATGAGTCAGCTGAGAGAATAAAGGTCAAAACTGGAGGGTCAAGAAGATGATTGAAATGCTTGGTATCTTACTTTAAAAACAATCCACTCCTTTTTCAAAAGGTATGGCAAAAGTGTTCAGGCTCATACTCTAAAAACACTGCACCCATTTCCAGAATTTCGCTGGTTAAAATATTCACATTGATTCATACCTTTGGTGGAGGCACAAATGTTTTCCCTCTGATTGTGAACCCTTTCTGTATGTGACAGAGGTGCTGGGCCATGATGGATAGTCTACTTCTCTGAGAGTCGCCGGGTGGGGCTGTGATGCGCTGCATGAAATCATACAGAAGGTACTTGAGTTGATACCCAGTTAGTGAGGAAATCCCAGTAGCACAATAACAAGAGACCGTGTGAAACCAACTGCTTTAATGTCCCCTGTGAAGGACATAAACTTAGGGCCAAGTGCACCATGGAAGAGAAGTACACATTTTGCTGCTAGTGTGGCTAGAACCTAGGATCTTTTGGTCCACAGTCCAGCGCTAACCACTAGCTACGGCCACCAGGAAACATTATAGTACATGCACCTACGAATAACCTTACACAGACAGCATATCCCACACGTGCACAGTCCTACCTCACCCACTTCTTTCTGAAACGTGAGTGTAAGTTGTGTCCGTCCAAAGCTAAAAGGACCCTTTCTCTGAGGGATCATGGAGAGCCATTGTAGCAGTAATGGGATGGAGACATTGAATGGAAGGTTCCCCACAATGTGAAGGTTTGGTGGGTCTGGGGGCCATGCAGAGATGAGAGGAGGGAGAATCTGATGATCAATAAATCAGATTTAGACCAGCACACTTTTTGTCAAAGTGGTCAGTGGTAGTATAGTAGGAGGTTATTTATCTGAACATGCTGGGACCAAGGGTTGTTCAGATAACTGAAGTGTTCAGATAAGTAAAACAATACTATCTGTATGCAAAGCAGAGTACTTTCCATTTAATTATCATTGGTTCACTTCCATGGGCAATGTGAAACATTTGAACATTATTCAGAAACAACAAACTGAGTTACTTTTGCAAGTCTAGTAAAGGCAATACTTCTGGTGTAATTTTTCTTTCTTCCGGAACTTCCCCATGAGTCTCTTCTTACCTTCTTCCCATGCTTTTCTATCCACATGTGGATCACAGAGTTTCTCTATGTCAAACTCCAGAACATCGCCATGATGTACCTCCAAACACCCGCCACTTGCATCACTCAGTAGCTGCAGTAATGAACACAATACACACTTGAGTAGACATGCCAATTATGCTATTTCCACCATACTATAAGCTGATCCTAGGAATAAGTAAGGGGGTAGAAGTACCCAATGAGAGAGGTACAACACCTTGTGTGATAAACGTTGGGACACAAACTAGCCTTTGAGAGAGCAAGACATTAGAGGTACATGTACACAATCTACAGTTTAAAACAAGCAGCAAACAACACCTACTGTGTGTAAAAAATAAGCTCCAGCTCAATGAGTTTCTCACGTTAATATGGAATGAGTGTGCAATCAAGGACTTGGGCAAAGATGCACATGGACAGTAAAGAGAGCCAGCACTTCATAGGTTTCATAATGTACAACAGCTGATTTTAACCAGGCCAGTCGTTGACCAGTTAGCAGATTACTTTTCCTGGCAGCTTGGAGAGCCTCTTTGGTATTGCTAGAAATGTACAGTGAGTTCCAGAGGATGAACTGGTAAGCTATCTTTTGTGCTATTTTGACGCATAATAAAGTAGGCATGATGTTTTAAACTAAAGGTAATATCTATGGTAAAAACCAATCGTTAGCCACAGTTGGTGCTACTGTTCACAAAGGAGTTGGAACGAACCGCCAGGAAGTGGGAGAGTCAACATTAATTTTATGAAAAGCGCTGACAAGTATGATCCAGTCATTGATCCCTCAGCATCTTGAAGAAGTGTTCTTGACATTTTCCACTGGCTCATGGCAACGTGGCCACCAGTTCCATATAAAAATACATTTGACAACAGCTGCATTTCTTTCCCTAACTGATCACTTGCTCTTGGAGGGAGATTATTGGGGAGGAAATCCATCTCTTCACTTCAAAGATGAACTGGAAAAACGTAAAAAGAAAGTAATTGTGCACAACAGTTGCGAGAGATGTTCGGTAAGAGCAGTGCAAGCATAGAACGTCGAACTTGCATGTTGCCACAGTTGATGAACTAGATTATCCACTTCTTTTCATTTACCAAAGACAAGAGTGGGTCAAAGACAACTGCAGTTTCCACTAGTGAGCTACCACAAGCTCTGGAAGTGTTGGAAAGCTTGGTTAAAGAACGCTGGGGCCAAGATGAGTTCTCAGTTGGCATGTTTTTCTCCAAATCTTCTAGTGACTCATCATCATCCTGCTACCAAATAGCAGCCATAGTGGAAGAGGGAGCATTTGCATATCGAGTTGGAAAAAGTAAACGAGCAAGACGAGGCTTGGGATTGAAAACACCCGATCGTCACTACAATAAATAAAAAGGATCCAGAAATTCAAGCTATACACTAAATTGTAAACTGAAGTGTACTATGTAGATATGAACTTAAAGAATACATTTCTAGCATGTGTGCTGATGAACTAAACAGTATGTACCAAGTCTACATTTTTCACTATACATATTCAATTATTGAGTTGAACCCAAGTATGGTTATTGAGTGGATCACCATTTTCCACCTGCCAAACAGAGTACCAATTGTAGAACAATTTGTGGTATGATTGGACTACAGGATACAGTGAAAAACATACACAGAAGACTTTCCTCACTAACCCAAGCTACGGTTTAGACCCGAGAGAAAGAACGAGCAAGAAGTCTTACCCTGCAGCCAACATCAAACTGTGACTACGTGTTGAAAGTCTTAGTAGTTGCAGGTTGTAGTATGGTAAAAGCAAATTGTTAGCCACATGGAGCTTATAAATGGTTTTCATGGGGCATGGCTTCACTTCCAGACAGTAAGAGTCTTCATGGGTCTGTGTTCAGTGCAGCTCTGCAAACTACAGGCAAAGAAGTGCATTGAATCCTTACTATAATAGTTCTGAAAGATAAAGGAAGTTGTTTCTCTCAAGGTGAAAAGCCCGCTGTACGGTTGGCTCTTGATCACGTGCTTGCCCTCCAGAAGTAGGGCACTTAATTGACATTTGTATACCATCTATAGAGTTTATGTGAATCATGCAGGACCCACATCAGCCTTACTTCTAGTGATGGCAGAAATCGTCTGTCTTTCTCCACCACGACCACCTTCCTGGGAGCAGCATTCAGCACAGAGCGGGTAAGGGCACCAGGCCCAGGCCCCACCTCACAGACACAGCTGTCTTTAAGCTGACCTGCCAGCCTCACCAGCCGGTCTGGAGTCGACATGTGTGAAGGTTGAGGGAAAGCAGTAATTGTTACCAGAAAATATGATGCAGACACTGCCATACCAGTGACTTTCAAGTTGAGTAGAAAGTTCTGGCTGAGTTGAGACCTCGCTGTCAGTCCATACAGCCTAATGATGTCTGAAACAGTGGGGAGAGGAGGGAGCCGTCTTCCCATCCTGAACGGCGACAGCACGCTGGGGGAATCCCCTCTCCCTGTTGGCCCAGTTCAGTTCCAATAGTGGGCCTAGAACGAGCCCGGAGGGGCAAGCTTCTCTGCGGCAATGGCACACAGTAGACAGATGTAAAATCACGATAGAACCATAGATACATGTATAGAGTGAATGATATAAACTCAGTGAACGAAATGAATGAATGAGGATGAAAAATAAAAATGATATTAACTCAAAAAGTTTTTGCTGAAGAAACTCAAAAGAAGTTATTGACGGATATTTTAGCTGCATAAAGAGCACGTAGTGTCCGATCAGAAACACAACACCCTTTGATTCTGATGGACTCAAAGTGACTGCAGTGGAGGGGAATCAGTCTCAGGCTCTGGTCAGAAACTTTGTAGCACCAGCCAATGTCCAGTTCTGTCAGGAGAGGACACCCCTGCACTAGGGCTGTCACTCCCCTGTCTGTGACTCCATAACACCTGCTGACATTGAGCTTCCTGAGCTGTTTGCATTGCTTGGCAATAGACATCAGTCCATGTTCGGTTATCTGTAAATAAACGGTTGAGACACAGTGCAAAGATTGTTTAAAAGTTGCCAACAAACAAATCACAATACAAATTCAGTACCTTCAACCACCTTTCAATCATCCAGTTTCCTACTGCAAGTAAGTGATCAGAAACTGGAAGGCCTATGTATGATGCTGCTGATTCAGTACAATACAAATTACAAGCACCATTTTTTAAATTTTATTTTATTTTTTTAATTATTTATGAAAATTTTAATGCATAAGGGTTGGTGAGATAGCTCAATGGCTAGTAAAGGTGACCTTCCCCAAAACAAAAAGGATAGGTAGAGTAATAGCAAACAAATCAAAAGATAGCAAAAGTTGCTAGGGTGAGATAACAAAAGATTACAAGGAAAGGGAGTGAGATTACAAGCACCATTAAAACATATATATCATGCACTTTTCAACAGACAACTTGATGGCTATGTTCTAATAGTAGATGATCCACAGGGATATAAGGCAGTCATTATATTTAATTCATTCCCAGACCCTCAGTACGGTACACGCACGCGAGAGAGGAGGGTCTGGTGAATATAGTTACATATTAGTAAATTGGAGGCGTGTTAAGGAGGTCGGTAAATTAAGGTGTGATGAGTAAAGCTACCACATGTGGTCAGGAAGCCCAGTACATACAAGATAATTTCCCAATGAACCAATCAGATTGTTACCTCCAAAATTCCTCGGTGCTCAACTATATTCATCCGACCCTCCTCCCTTCATACTGGGGGTCTTGCTGAGGGTCTGGGAACGAGACTAATTTAAAACCACCTTGAAGCATCTGTTGAAGTTCAGCTCTCTTATGTGTGGGCAATTATCAGCAATAGCCTCTAAGACCATGTCTGTCACCTCCCGGCAGTAGGGGACACTGAGCACCTCCAGACAGTGACACCTGTTTGTCAGAGATATGAGACTGCTTTCTGTGGGACAGTGGAAGCACCAACCCAACTTTAGCCCTCTCAGATAGCGCAGTGATCTGACAATCAATCTGAATCCTTCAGCAGTCAAGCAGTACTCGGAAAAGCTATCAGAGAAATCAAGCCACCTGACAGTTTTGAAGTAGAGTGCTACCCACCATCTCCAGGCCCTGCAAACTCTCCTGCACTGCCATAACTCGATTGGGTGCACATAGGGAAAAATACTTTCTACTATGACCTCTAGAGGAATACAAGTCAAACATTCTATTGTCATGAGCTGAGGCGTGAACATCCCATGACGTCTGAACTTCGCTGCGGGAAGAGTACAGAAGGGGATCCCCCTAAACTACACTGTCCCTGCACGTGACGTCACAGTGTCTTGTGATTACTCTTTTGATGATGTCAGGAGAGACGATCATGGAAGAGTCGGGCCAGGTTTCACTGTATGAGGGGTTACAGGAGCTGAAAGGACGGCTACCCCACGTCCCAGAGACCATCCTCACTCACTTCCTCTCCGAGGTACTGTTTAGTTCACTGTTCACTCTTCAAGGAAGTGTCTGTTTTTAAGAAGTTTGGCAACGACTGTAAGCCCACCATACCAAGGCAACTGCATCTTTTAATCGAACCCGGTAGTTCTGTACTTAGTCCCTGGTGAGTGAGAGAAAGAGAGCAGGGGATAGACACTAAGATACGCAACCTTGATTATCACATGAACTAGCAGACTAAGCAGTAGACATGTTTCTGACTGTTGTTCCCCAAATCATGTGGTACTGCACACTAAACTGTGTCAAGGGGTCGTCACATCTTGCCTGCAGAAGCATTTGCAACCAAAATTAAAAAGTCAATACGTCATTTCCACTCTTGACTTCTTGATTTGCAGTGGTTCAAAGGTCAAAATGATAACCAAACTTCCTTACTATCAGTTAATCTTGATCCCTTGGCCAGCTAGCTCGGTAGTCCGTTGATCCCAGTTACAAATACTTATGCGAGATGTAAGTGACTACCCTTGTATAAACTATCAATTGAGGGATCAAAAGAAGCCCACAGGTGGGCATTTTTATGACTAGCTTCTAAATGAAGGGAATTCTCCGATTCAGTGCATAGTAGAAGCATCACAAGTGTTTTGCAACCATCACAAGAGCTGAAGGGGTTTCTCTACCTGTACCAATATGTATTCCGATGTGCTTAACAACGCTCACCTGTTTGTTTCTCCACTGTTTTTCTCCACCTGTAAGACCTTACTGCTTGCTTCCAGGAAGTTGTGACTCACAACCTGCATTGCTGCATTCAAAGCTTTGCACAACTCAAAATGGCAGGTTTTAGTACCACTCCACTTACCTTTGACTGGGCTGACTTGCAGCTGAAGAAGCCATTACTCGTAATACACGTACACATGCAGGTGTACCACTCTAGTGTGTACAAACTATTGGTTATGATCACTTTCTGTCATGACACAAGACCAAATTAATTTTGTTGCACACACTTACCCAACTTATTTATGGTGAAACCGATAACAAAAAGTGGGTGGAATTGAAAACATTTGCCTTATCAATGGGTTGCCATGGTACCAAGTATAGATGGTTTCCAAATGTCAATTTAGCGTCCTATTTCCGGAGGGCAAACGTGCAATCAAGAGCCAGCTGTACAGCAGACCTTTCACCTTGAGAGAAGCAGCTTTTTTTGTGTCTATCAACGCTAATGTAAGGACTCAATGTTGTGCTTACTAGCCTGTATTTTGCACACAGCTGCACTAAAAACAGACCCCGACTCTTGCCCTCCGGAAGTGAAGCCACGCCCACAGTGAGAAGCACTTAACACTCACAAATTGAACCTGTGTGTGTGAATAATGATGGCTCTCATATTGCTCTTGTACTTAGCTGAAGATATCCCTAGTTCTTTTGTCCGCAAGTCTAGGCCATTCTCCATTGCCACTCTTCTGCTTCTGTGTGTTATTGTGAATACAAACACGATGGTAAAAACAGGAGGTCTGGACGAGGTTACCTCGTTGGATACAGGGATCAAACTTGGAAATACTTCATGATCACATTCTAGGTGAAAGTATTAGGTCAACAGGTGACGAGAGGTGGAAACAGAGTGTATTGTATGATTGTAATTTCATAGTTGTGACTGCATGTACTGTCAGATATTGTCACTGTGGGGTAAACCTGTCAACAATGCTTGGAATGCAGTTTTGACTAAGTAAATACCAACTACATGTAGCCATTTAAAGAACTTGACATTGAGCCCAGGTAGCCCCTTTCCTTATTTTTGGTTGTGTTTTTCATACGTTATGCAATCGAAAAGCTGGGGAAGGGGGGAGCCTGTGAGTGAGACTACCTGAGCACAATGTCAAGTTCTTTAAATGGCTACATGGGGGGCACACTTGGGTATGAGGCTAAAACAGACTATGGTGTCCCTAGCCCGTGTATCTCTCAACACCAATTTGTCATCCGTTTGCAGCTGAATGGAAACATTGAGCGATGTTATGAAGAGCTCAAGGACCGTAAGTGGGACCTAAACAGGCAACCGGAGGAGCTCAGCAGTCTCCTACTGGAGGAATCCATGGACAGAAACATTGGTCAAGCTACCACTGATAGGAAAATTGATCACACTACCCCTCACACTGACACCACACATGCCAGCATGCCCAGCCACCATCTGAGAAGAACAATGACGTATCCAGACTCCTCCTCTCCTCCCTTGGATTTGAGTGAAGACAATCAAGACATGCTACAGAGAACCTGGCCGAGAAGCTTACACTGGAGAACCAGGCCAATGATGAACTATGCTGGAGCATCACCAGTGTATCCAAGTCATTTATCCTTTACGCGTATGCGTTCTCCTCTCTCACCTTCACCTCACTCTCTTGGTCCTATGGCTTTACCTCCTATGCATGGCAGCCCTCCGGGTTTATCTTCAATGAACACAGCTGCAACTGGCATAGCAAGGCACCATCCCATCAGTCAGGACCCCAATACTGGTAGGGTTTTGTATCTAATTAGTGCCCACCTTTGAACATGTGCCCACTACGTCTACTAACCTCAATTCACAGTTGCACTAGTCTCGAACCCACACCCAGACTAAGTTATACCATATTATTGAGGTGGGTGGAGCCTTGCCATATTGCTAGGCAACCAATTCAGCCATCTCCGACTATCTTTTAGCTAAGATTTTCCTGTTGGGGGTGATCCTGCATGTATCTGCTAGAATAAGATAAGCACGTGTTGGTCATGTGCATGAAAGCATTTAACTGCAGTACGTAGAATACCACCAGGCTATGAAGGAGGAGCTTCCCCATGTTTTGCAGCGTGGGAAAGAGATAAGTAGAACAATCAGCACTGCTTGCTCTCAGCTAGTTGTTACCTTCCAACAGGTGTTCTGCTTACTTCCATGCAGAAGCAACAGCTGGAACATATCTGTAAGGTGGGTCCAAGTAAGTCATTCTAGCAACGCTGAAATAGCATAGCATCCCTGCACTCCCTTTATATCCTGTCTATCCTGGGATGTTGTACCATTCAATCCCCCATTTCATCCCAAGTCACATGTACCGTATGGTTGGTAATTTTCACAAAACAAGCCAAAATTCAGGTTTCAGAAATTTTGCGGTTTTAATTTTCGCGGTCGGTGAACCTGGGACCCACAGGTTGGCTAGCAGTACAGCTAAAAGCTGAGCGAATGTCTAGAATTGTCTACAGAGAGAGATGGCAATCACAGCTCTTTGTTCCAGTGTGGGGAGAAGGTAGCCTCATACCCAGGACATTTGTAGAAATGATTGCTTCCGCTCTCGACCTTCCACCACCGTCCAGTTTGTGCGTCTGTGCTTAAGTAGCACTTCGATTTCCTGGATGGCTTGAGCGATAGCCGTCAAAGGCTCACTCGCTGACAGGGAGTTAGGATGGCTAGATAGTTTGAAGTAGGCCGGATTGAAATGCAGTTCACTCGCTTTGCATGTGGACAACATAAAATTTCGCGGTTTTAATTTTCGCAAATGGCTCTTGACTTCCGAAAAATGTGAAAATAAATCCCTTGCGAAAATTACCAACCATACCTGTGGTACTGTGGAAATACAGAGTACATGATAACAAGCTCATTTGAATCCTCCCGTGTTCCTCATGCGCACACGTCTCTCTCACCAGATTCAGGAAGAGCTTGTTCATCACATCAGCATGTTGAAGTCACAAGCTGATGCTAAGATACTCAAACTGTCAGAACTGAGAGTGGAGGTCTTAGAGGGACCCACAGTAAGTACTAACCTATTTATAGTCCAGGGCTTCATTTGGGGGGACAAAGGGGGCATTTGTCCACACAACCCCCTCCCCTTGAAACTTAGAAGTCAAGAGTGCCAAATTTAATATTTTTCTGGGGGCAAGCTCCCGAAATGTCATAGTGCTACCAATGAACACTGTGTGAGGCCTGGAAACTTCCACTTCCTCCTGACAATTTTTCTAATTGAAGCCCTAATACTCCCCCAGGGAGTTGCAGTGCAAACAAAATAGCTAAGAATCATATGTTGCACTTCTTTACAGCAACAAGACGTTAATTCCATCCAAGATGTGATTACAACACTGCAGTATGACATACAGTCAGAGAAGAGGAAGATCGAAATACAGAAATCACAAAGTATGCAATGTGTGTGTTTGTGCATATGTGGGTGCGTGTGTATGCATGTACATGTATGTGTATGAAGGATTCTATATCATTACCATGTACCTCTAGTTATGCCATACCTAAGCACTGACCTCAACTGCACAATTATTGTTTTGTGCCACAGATGAAATGAAAGAGAATAGAGAGATATACACCGAAGAAGGTATGACATACCATTAACCTACTGGTCACTTACCTTAAGACACCAAAACCAAGTGAGAGTGTCCTTGTGTAGTCTCATGCCCAGGTTCCACCCTCTCATGAGGGAAAAAACCATCTGGTGAACCACGTTGAATTTTTGGGCTAGTGCTGCATGCTCTTGCGACAGTGTAACCTAGCACGTTCAAAATATTTTGTGTCACACCTGCTCAGAAAAGAGTATGGATACCCGAGTAGAGATAAAAGTACTGTTGTAAGGGAAGTGCTACAGTCATAATACCGTATAGCCGGTTAATTTCGCGGGGTGCAAATTTTCGCGTTTTTCGCGAGTCGGGACCGATTCGCGAAAATTTTCTCCCGCGAAAATTTAGCTGTTCGTTGAAAGTAACACGTGAAAGAGACCGAGTGTCATTTTAGAAGTCTGTCGTTGTAAAGCAAAGTTCTAGATGTCTATCGTTTCCTGTGTCTTACAATATCGCTCCCTTCAGGGTTCAATACTGCCACTGCAAAAGGATCTTTTGCGTTTCTACGTTCCTGTGCACACTGTAGTTGCTCTCCAACTGTTGCTACCCAAACAGCGCTATATGTGTGGTAGCCTCGAACGCAGCTTTCTGCTTCAAAAGTCTCCGTTGGTATCATTCGCACGTTTTGCTTCTCTGCTGGCAAGTTACGGTAGTTGTACATGTGTGCTAAATAGAAATTTATGACGACGCGCGTGTGACCGCGAAATTTTAATTCACGAAAATTTGTGCTGAGGCATCTTTTGATCAATTCGCGAAAATTTGTACCCGCGAAATTAACCGGCTATACGGTAATTAACGATCTTGCAATCTCCTTGGTCCCCACCATTTTTTGGGAATAGGCCCAAGAAATTCGACTTTGTTCACCAGACCGTTTCTCACTGGGTGGCGCGCAGGGGCTGGACACGAGACTACTCTTTGTGTGATCTCCAATCTTCAATCCTTTTAACCATCCTCCTCCCTCCCACAGGTGTGAGATGGCAGTGTAGTCATTGTACGTTCCTCAACCACCCCCTGATGTCAAGATGCGAATCGTGTGACCTTCCCAAGATCAACAGCAGGCAGGGAACTGTCCAGTCATGAGCTTTTAACATTTTGACTTTGTAACAGTCTTTGTAGTTGGTGTACTTTTTATGAAATAGCTGTGGTGATCTTGCAAAGTGCTTCTCTGGCTTGCAAGACAACACACCAGCAACTATATTACAAGCAGCCTGAAAGATTCAGGGTTACAAGCTGTATAAAAGGAAGGGCTGGGAACAGGGCTACATGTAAATCTGTGCATTACACCATGTCAGCGCCATGCTAGCCACAGGAAAGTCCTAACTTTCCAGTTGACATGCATGCACTCCTTTACTGCCAACTGTCCAAGCCACTGGGAACATGCTCCGGTCTAGCCTCATTCCCAGGCCTTCCTACCTTCGATCCAGTTATGTATACTACAAGCAATTAACAATGGGATGGAAAAGATCCCAGTCCGTCCCACAATACGTGATCAAAAACTGGACAGTTGGTAGTATCACTTACGGTGTACTGTGGAAGTATTGCTTATGGTACATGATCAAACACTGGATGGTACAGTATCCAATGGCTGGCATTGGCTGCTAAGCCAAGGCCCTCTCCCAACATTTCTAGAAAACATCCCTGCCCAACCTCACACCTGTTTCTGGAAACATGAAGCCATATAAAACAGGTTGAAGATTTACAGTCATTATGTTGCCACCGACACTTTATTTGTAGTATAAGCATTTCCACATAATGCACACAAAGTATTATAATACATGTAACGTACACAAAGTAAATACCATAAAAAAATCGTGTGTAACTGGTGCTACTAAAGTGCTGACCAAAAAGTAAAGCTAAACTACATCTACTTACAGTATTTTATCACTACACAGTAACAGAATCAAAGTCCGCTTCAACGTAGACTTTTGAAATGGGGACATAGACACCATAACCATTTGGGCTAAAGGAGAAAGTAATTCCTACAATGAAGTTATAGCTATTATTACTCATCATGCACAATTACCCCTTTCCAAGCTGCTTTAGTAACTTTCCATTCTTTGTCCATCAACAATAAGACAGATGTTCTGGCATACATACACTTTTACTACTAGCTATAGGCTTGTTTAGCATAAGTATTATTATCCCAAGTACACAGTTATGTTCTAGAGGAGTTAGGTTGAACACTATAGCCAAGCCACTTGCTCCAACAGCCTAACTCAAACCTTGGGAATACAGAGGTACTGTATCACAAACAGGCCTGGGTATGAGACCTGGGAATGAGGCTACTATACTACATGCATGCTACCATCTCAATTGAGGTAAAGTGGACAACCCCCCAAAAAATGCAATAAAATATATGCCTATGCTCTGAACATAAGGCCAAAAATGTGAAATTTGGTGGGTTAGTCCATAGCTGAGTTCTATGGTACTACCTTCCTCTGGGCACAAATCCTACTTGTACACTCTGAATACTGCTACATGAGTAAAAATGGACAGTATTAACTTTCAGCAAAAGCATACAAGTATCAACTGAATGTAGTGTACTGCATGGTATAATTATAGCAATACACAACCCTTTCCTCCCTCAAAATTGAGCTCCTTCAGGCAAACAAGAATACAACACTAGCAAGAACTGTGGGGGACCACTAGGGCAGTCTGCATTATAACAATTGTCAGCTTCTGAAGCTATTGTAATCAGCTCTGAGAAAAATAACACACTTTTACCTTCTGCTGTTTCAGTGCTTTTCTGCAGCACCACAGTGATGTTGATGACAGCAAAATGAGCATACTGACAGCTATACTGCATACTTCTCTACAATGATCCCCAGGCACACACCATTGGGAGCATGGCCCATACTTGATTAAGTAAACAAATAGTTTCACGCTAATTTCCTTTTCACTGAGCCTATGCAACTCACCACTTGAAATACCGCTTCCCGTCTATCTCACAAGTACCATCAGTATAACCATATGTGGAGGATGCCCCAGTGTTTTGTGGTCCTAGAGGAGGAAGGGCACAACATAAAGTTAGCATGAATTCTTTACATTGGCAAAACCTCCTACACTCACTTGGCATGCGTATATCCAGTTGTATTCCTGCCATCTCCTTCTGGTTTATCACGCCAATGTACATTAAAGTTCCTGTTTCAAAGTCTCCTTCACCACGTTTTATGATCACCTGAGGCTTCTCTTTTGGATTTAGTGTCATTAACGGTTTCTGAATATAGGTAGTTACTTGCCCATCTTTTGTCCTCACGTCAGTCAGTTGATAACCTCCACTTGAACGACTCTGGCTTTTTTGTTTCCTGTTCTCCCCTCCAGTTGAAGCTAAAGAAGCTGAGGAAGACGAATTAGACCGCTGACCACCCCACAGGTGTCTGTTGTCACCTCGTTGAGACTTTCTGCTTCTTTCTGACTTTGGCACCATGTCTTCACGATACTGATCATCACCAGTTGTATACTTGTGTGGTGAATATTGTTCAGGAGTAGGAGATGCAGTTTGATCTTCATGTGGTGGGCTCATTGAAGATTCGCGATTGTACATTTGTTGCTGTGATGAATAATCACCAGTTTCAAACACACTACTCTCCATGCTTGTAAGAGAAGCTGCTACCTGGTGTTTGCTCTGAAGCTGACTGATTAAGTCCTGCACAGTTGTTTCAAGTGTGTTGATCTGTTCTTGTAATGCCTTGTTGGCCGATTGGGCTTGATTGCGTTCATCACGGTAGCGGCGCATCCTGGTTTCATAATCCTGGGCTTTTGATGCTAGAGTGTTGGTATCTTGCTTATACTTAGCTTCTTGCTCTTGCACCTGATTAGCATGGCTCTCAGATGCTTCAGTAGCTTGGTACAACTCCAAGCCCATCTTATGAATATCTTCTTTATCTATCTCCAACTGTTCCTGTAGTTCCTCTATTTGCTTGTTGGCTGTATCACGCTCCTGCCTGTACCTCTCCATTCTAGCTCGAATAGTTTGCAGCTGATCTGGGTTGGTTGCTTCACTTAGCTGTAACTGCATTCGACTATTAGTGTCATTCAGTGTCTCAACAAGAGCTTTCTCTTCCTCCAGAGCCTTCTCAAGCTGTCTGCATTGTTCATCAAGAGCTTCATAATTTTCCTTCAGGTTGGCATATTTCTCTGGTTGTGTGCCTTCCCTCAAACGTGCATTTTCTGTCAGAATTCTTGCTCTTTCCTCCCTCAGAGGAACTAGCTCATTCTCTAGTTGGACACGAACTTGTTGAAGCTCCGCAAGCTGGCTTCTGATGTCATAATCTGGGGGAGCTTTCCGGTACGTTTCCACCTGCTTCCTCTCACTCTCCTCGACAAGTTGTTTGCCCAGGCTTTCATTTTGGTTTTGCAAGGACCTGATTTGTTCCTCTAGCCCACCAATGTGAGCATGAAGACGTCCAACCTCATCTCTCAGAGGAGCTAGTTTCTCCACTTCCTCTCGCCAAGCATCACACTTCTGCCTCAGCATATCCAACTCCATTTGGTCTCGCTATAAAACAAACATCATCGGAAAATGTCATGATTGTTATAACCACCAAACTACTATACACAGACTTACATCACTGCTACTGCTGCTGTAGTAACCCCTCTGTTCCCTCAGCTGACCTATCTCTGCATCCCTCTGAGCTAACTCTGCATATCTCTGAGCTAATTCTGTATCTCTCTGAGCCAACTCAGAGTCTTTCTGCCTTAGGTCAGCCAAGAGGCGCTTTGTCTGTGTCCTGTAGTCTTCTAGCTCAGCCGTGAGGTTGACATTCAGCTGGTGTATCTTCAGATTCTCATCACCAAGCTTGGAAATGCTTGATATTTTCTTTTTCAGCGAGCTCAGGGCTTCTTCGTATTCCAGTTGCTGCTTCTTCAGATACTCACCAAGGTGGATGTGGTGTTGCTGAAGATGAACATACTCTGAATCCTGAACCTTGCCAGACTGAATCACCTACAATGTTGGGAAACCAAGCTAGCCAGATGAAAATGGGACTCTCGCTGAAGAAGTAATAGTACTATCTAATCAAAGCAGTTAAGTTGCGCAGTTAGCTACAGAGAAACTGACACAGCAGCAGTAGCAAAACTGAACCAAACAACCACATTTAAGATACCTTAGATTGGTCACTGATTACTCCAGCATACTCTGTGAGTTGTGACTGCAGCGCAGCATTCCGATCCTTCACCTCATTCAGTTCTTTTTCAAGATCTCGTGC
Organism: Agelas oroides; assembly: GCA_949130485.1. Lineage (NCBI taxonomy): Eukaryota > Metazoa > Porifera > Demospongiae > Agelasida > Agelasidae > Agelas > Agelas oroides. The sequence continues at coordinate 2,670,813 of OX422202.1, read as the reverse complement.
GGTCTGGGCCTCCCTTCCCATCTGGCTCTCCCTACTCCTCTGCCTCTTTAGAGTACTCAGCTGGCTTTCCAGCTGGGTTATGGTTTCCTGAGCACTCTCAAGCTGAGCTCTGGTCATACCATTATCATAATACTCCTGCAAAACAGAAAAGCGTATAAATGAATTTAGATGTTATGAGGCGAAAATAGAGGAAAGTGAAAAAGGCCGGCAGCCACCGTGAGTCGAACCCAGGACACCTGGCTTGAGCCGCCAGTGCTCTGCCACTGAGCTACGGCAACCGGACAACCACCAACCCTTACAATCCTCTATATGTACTGCACAGGTGGTACTGAATGCCTCAGTCGCACAGTTTCCCCTATTTTCGCCTCATAACATCTAAATTCATTTATTTCCAGCGTGAGGCAAGATGCTCTGAGCAGAAAAGCGTATTTTATCGAACAGGAAATGTTGGACAATACCAACACAAAAGAATGCAAAGCTCTTGCCTGAAAAGGGTACTACAAAACTCACAACATAAGAGAGGAGAGGAGACAGATATTAGTCTCGTGCCTGGGCTTCCACCCCAGCTTTTGTTGTTAACAGAATGAAAAGCACGATGAATGCAAGCAACAAAAGCTAGGGACGTCAGAGACCTGGGAACGAGGCTGGGCAGAGTACAAGTTTAGCTCACCCCAGTGGGCTGTTCGCCAGCTCCGGACTTCTGTAGCTGCTGCTCCAGCCTCCTGACTTGGGATTCCCAATGAGCATTCAGCCTCTCCTGATTCTGTTTGAGCTCATCTCTTTCGCTGGTCACTGCCTGCAACTGTTCCTTCATCTCAAGCAGCTGTCGCTCGTAATCCACCGCCATGTCTTGTTTCTCCTGTTGGAGCTGACCGACATTAAACTCCCCACTACTGCCAACTGTATTTTCAGGTTGGTTGTTGAGAATATTCTGGGCCCCAGCAGATGTGTGTGTGTCTGGAATGCTCACTGTCCGTGGGCTAGTGCCAGTGTTTATCTGGCCAGGTTGAGCCATGGATTGCGATGGTGGATGAGATGCTTGCACATCACTGGCGTTAGATGAGTCAAAACCGGTCATGAGCGTGGCTGACCTGGTGTTGTCTGGGACAGATGTGGAGGAAGCTCCAACTTTAGATTTGACGGGTTCGGGGCTAAACCCATCTTTGCTCAGTTGGCGAAAGTAACTATCGTTGTATGTTTCTTGCATTGCAGTACTAGATGTGTGCATTTGTGGATCACTGACTTGGGACGTTCTTGATTCATATCCTATAATGAAGGGATAACATAGGAATACCCCAGAACATAACAAAGTGAACACTCACACAAACCAACATGTAAAAGTGATCCTTATTGTTAAGTTGGTTTGTGATCTCCTCACAGGTAGTCTGCTGTCAGTATGCTGTTGACAAAAATTTCTCAAGTTCAGAAGGACTTAGAGTGGGCACTAATTGGAGTATGCAATCTGGGGTTTGTTTAGTACCTTGCATGCATATACATACGTATGTAACCTTGTTCCCACACTAACTGGGTATACAGTTAAGTTTCTCTATTTTTTTCACCTATGAACACTGACCATGGCAATGGATCAAGAACATTCCCATGGCACTGAGCTAGCAGTGCATGAAACATCAAAAATCATGCTTTTTCTGTTTTTGCTCACTAAAGCCATCAGCTAGCAAGCTATTTAGCTTAGTAATGAGCTTATTCCAGTAGTGCAACTCTGAGGGAGGCTTCCACTTCGGTTTCTAGCTTTATAATTAATATGTGCTACAATCTGAAGCAGCCTCCCTTAGCAATCCCACTCTTAGCAACTGGTGACAGTTTCTATGCTAACTACACAGCCATAATCCTTAGCAGGTGAAATGAATTATTACTATAACTTCTGGAGAAATTACTCATAGCAATTTTCCTGCTAGACAGTATTGCATTTCTATGTAAGTACAGTTGACGTACACCTGTAGCGTACACGTACTTAACAGCATACCAGTACTATCCTGATATCTTTGATAGTATCCAAAGTTTTCTGTAGTTTGGTGGCCACCCAAGTCACCATACTGCTGTCTGGAGCCTGTACTGCTGTACCTTCCACCAGCACGATCATGGTAAGTTCCAGTCGAGTAGTTTGAGTACTTGGAGGTCCCCCCACCAGTATTGATATTGTAGCTGGGGTTGCTCTGCATGTAGCCTGTTCCATACTGACTGGAATCTGAGGGAGAGTACGCTACTTTGAACAGTCTGGTGCATGGTTATAACATATTCTCAAATAGTTAACTTCTACTCACTGTGTACATCAGCTCCAGAGATGTCATTTAGCCACTACTAGGCATGCAAGACAATTAATTCAGGATCTCGTTCTTCTGTTTATGAATTTTGACCATCTTGATGACACACACGTAGTCAGAGCATTTATAGTTACGCACGGATATTGCAAATTAAAACCATTTAAACCCTATAGTACACTTTTTATAACGTCATACTGCGCACTGCGCAGAAAAGATAATCTCTGCACGCTGGCGCGCAGTTTCTGTGTCAGCAGAAAGGGTGGGACAGGGGGAGGTGGGTTGTGCACATGGCAGCTGCTAGGCTTGGCTGTAAAAGGACCATGGTTGGCACCGGGTGGGCCAATTCTCGCCCTGGTTGCAAGAGCAGGTGTAGAAAACGCTACGTTCACCTTTTAGGGGGTTCATTTCTGGCAGGGAAGGCTTCTTGGACTCTAAGTGGGTGTTTGCCAACCAAGAGTGCAGACTATTGCATGCTCGTTAATGAGTGGGCGTGGTTTAAGGTCACAAGTCTGCTTATTAAGCCTGAAAGTGCACTTGGGTTCGTTTTTGGAGTCAGAGCTCAGACAGAAATGAAGACATGGTACGTTATGTGTGTATGCTAAAAGTAGTCTTAAGTGAAACAAAATTTAGGTGTTAAAGTACTAGCACTTGCAATGCACTAAATAGCATTTGGCTTCACCCCATGCTATTTAGGGCATTACTCGTGCTATTAATCCCAAATCACCACAGTAACCTGTGCTATTACATATACTAATTGAAGGGCTCAGTGGAAAAATGGGATAACCGTTTTCGATGACCCCTAAAGGTCAAAGGTCAACGAAGCATTTTCATTCTCAAACAAATTATCAAGGCTGAAGTTTAACAGTTGAAACTGTGTACTGTTGAAATTCAGCCTTGTTATCTTGCTAGACAATAAAAATTCTTTGTTGACCTTTGACCTTTTGAGGTTATCGAAAATGGTTATCCCTTTTTCCACTGAGCCCTTCAATTATAATACTTGCAATTGGGTCACTAATTCCATAACCAATGGTATGCCGTGCAGCTGCCAATGCCTAAGTTACAAGGTTTTCCTGTGTTTACTAGTTACATACTTATAGTTTAAGGTTACGGGTACATGTCACAAACGTGCCTGTATAGCATTTCCCTCCCCAAGCAGCCGCCTACTGTCACTCGACAGTGTACTGTAGCAAAGTTAGTGTTATGCCAAACTATAGCCGAATGCCCTCTATAGCAACTGGTTGTTATAAAAATCCGGTAGCTTTTTTGTAGGAAATGTTATACAGGCAAGTTTGTGACATACTAATTTTATTCATGAACATGTACCGGTAGCCTTAAGAAACTAGCAAAAAAACAATTTCAGCATCCACAGTTGCATTAATGAGGCAGCTAGCCAGCCAGCCAGCCATGGCAGCTGAAGCTGTCCTTTTCTTGGTAGGTTTGTGGATTTGTAGGGTCCTCCATGTAGCCACCCATCATGCGAAATTCTAGCGCAATTGCATTTCACGGCTATGTTATCTATGAAGCAGTGATCATTCTGATGCGATTTAGTCACCAAGACACCTGGCTGGTTTGCTTTCTCCACCGCCAAGCTAGCCTTGTTTCATAGACCTCCACTCAGGATCTATCTTGTAGCTGATAAAATTTGGGGAGAGCCTGGCAAGAACAAAAAGGATGTTGTTAACTTACTAATATCATTCATTGGCAACCTCACTTATGGTAATCAGTGGTTGAAGTCAAGCTAAGGATGACGCAGTAGCAACACCTCAGTTTCACTTCAATTACCACTGGCCCCTCCCACTTGGGTTCTTAATAACCTGCATTAGGCCACTACCATTCATGTAATAGAGGACATGAGCAACAACACTTTGCCATTTAGTCATCTCAAATTGTCACATAAATATCAGATTATCAAATACCAAACAAAATTGTGTAATTATTTGTAGACGAACAGTATATCCACATAACTAGCTACACAGGCAATGCCGTATAGCAGGTTTCTTTCTAGGAAGGAAATTTTTGCAAATTGCAAGAAAATAGGTCTTCACAAAGAAAATTCTTGCGAATTGGATGAACCGAGTTGATTTAGTATGGCTTATATTGGCTACATGGCACCCAAGGCTCCCATTTATGCCAACAGGAACGTTTGGTAGACTGCTATTGGCAACTTCTGCCTTGCTAGTGAGAGATAATGTAGGCAAAATCCACCATCCCTAGTCTCTCGTGAAGTGAGACTACATGATCCCTAGGCTGTCGCAGTATACCCACTGGTGGTGAACATCTAGCTTTGGTGGCATGAAATCAGTGCTCTATAAGTAGCTTAGCGTAGTCATGACTAGTAGAGAATAGGTCACAGCAATGTGTTGGTGTTCAGGGGCAAGTCAGTGTGCGACTTTTTTTGATAAAATTTTGCAAATTGCCAATGAAACGTGAAATTTGCTCAAGTTTTCTCTTACAAAGGAAACCCACTATACGGTACAAGACATCCAGTACACTAGTGCATACCATCACGTTGGTGACTTGACTCAAACTGGAGGACAACAATCCCATCATTGTCAATCTCAAACTTCTGAACAGGGTGGACAAAGCTGTCCCCAACGACCAGCTGGCCCTCATACACTCCCCTCGGAATGGGGACATGTTCAGAGGCGTAGTGGCCTCCACTCCCATCCAGTAACAGATCCACACTGCCAGGCTAGATATGAAAGAAACCGGTTTAAGTGCTAATGTAAACGGGGCATAACAGCATAGCCGACAGTCTGTATTATCTGACACACAGAAATAACCATAACGATGACCCAAATGGGCCCCATGGTTTGGGATGATATCACCATCGACCTCTTCTATGTCATCCTAATTCTACACTACCTTCATAAAAGTTCAAATTTAGACCACCATACATGTATTAGGTAGCCTCGTTCCCAGGCTCTCCCCGTGGGCAAACGAAAATCCAAAAAGAAAGGGAAGAGCCTGGTAAAATTTATCACGTGAGAAACGTCACAGGTAGAGAGAACTCAATTACATGTGGGCAAACGAATAAACTCGCCCACGCTTTATAGACAATATACTCTTTCAGTTGCGAAATCTTTATGGTCAACAGAACGGCACTACGCTACATTACCCGGCAGTACGGCAAGATATGGTGAGTGTACACAGACCCTTACATCATGCTAACTTACTGCTTACCTGGGAAACTGACTGCTGTAAAAAATGGCTTTCAAGGTGCTATTAAACACCAAGGCAGCCCAATTCCTAGGCTTTGTTCAAGCCTTCTCTGCACTTACAGTTCGAAGAAACTGCCAGAATGGATTCCTACTAAAACAAGGCTATGTGCTGTCCATTATGCAACTACGTGCGTGGGCACATCGACGAGACACCTCTGGTTCCATTCACACTCGTCACCAGTATTTGCAAGTGTCGACACGACCATGTGCATACAATGCCTGTGCACACGTGCCGACTACCCATGCCAACTAAAGTGTGATGGATATATACAACTGCAAACTGATTACACTTCAAGATTATCAGCCTTGCATTAAGGTGCTTGTGTGAACGACTGGACCCCTTCTCTTCCCTTCTGTTCAACCAGGAAATGAGTTTTGCTATGTATAACACAATAGCTAGTGACAACTACAGTGGAACATCTTTAATATGGACAACATTGGGGCCTTGCCAGCAGCCTGATTTGCATAGGTAGCATGTAACAAGGCTGGACTAGTTTATCTAAATTGCTGATCACCGCTAGGTATGTACCTGTTTGAAGCCATTTTCTGTACGTGTATATCGTAGCTTACCAGCAATTTGAAACCTCACCGATTTTCCCATTTGGTACGTACAGCTCTGACGGACTAAGCCCTTTTCCAAGTTATTTGAAGCTAGTACTCCAGCCTTATGTGAAATCTGGAAGCCACTTGCTCCCTATGTTGAAGAAAAAGCTTCGCTTTGACGGCCCTTCTTGAACGATCATGAACTAGCACCGCCCCTTCCGCCTTCCCTACGGGTGACGTAAGTGGAAAGGTGTGGTCTACACTTATTACTACTCAACAGGAAGGGATTTACCCCAAAAGCTCACTTGGCTTCACTACTTAGACGCTCCTGTGGACCCGCGCCAATATATTGGCGCTACGCACGGATAGCCTGTGCGGCGTGCGCCAATATGTTGGCGCTTCGCGTCCTAAGTGTTAAGAGGGGTTCCACGGTATACTCCTATTTTGCTACCCTAATTATCACAACAAGGCAAACCATTGATCCACCTACCTTGAAGGATGCAAGAAGAGTGACCTTTGGGTAGGTCATGTCGGTCAGGGGCTGCCACATGAACTGCACAATGCTGTCCTCTGCTGGTTGGGCAGTTGCAGAAGCCTCACCCCCAACCCCACCTACAGCTGCATCCACACCTCCAGGTACAGTCTCAACAGGACCCACGTCTTCTACCCCAGATGTAGGTTCTCCCTGTTCAAGTTTTGAACGAGGCTCCTCTCCAGCTACAAATAAATTGGCAGGAAGGGAAAGATAACTATTTCTCTCCCACCCACTTATAGTCTCATCCCCAGACCACATTTTTCCCATGTGCCCTGCGGCCTCATTGAAAACAGGATCAGTAAACGAAACTGCTCCCTAATTAGAAAGCATATCGCCATGCTGTCGCACCAGTCAAATCACTCGGGTAAAGTAAATTATGTTATACATCATCACAGATAGCCAGCTTGCAGATTTTTTGGCGCAAGAGCTTTAAGCTTGCACTACTGGTAGCTGACAATGTACATACAATTACTGACCACCGTATGTCAAACGGCCCCAGTTTTCCCAGTAAAAGTGCCCAGACCCTATTTTTCAGCAAGTCCACAGGTATACGAAAAATTTGGTCTGGGGGATGAGATTAACTCACTCAGGGCACAATTTATACAAATTTAATGAAATAGTGCAGTAGTTAAAGAGTATTTCAATCAAATGATGTTCTGAAATTTAAATACTAACCAACTAGCATTTTTTGTCTCTACAATTACAGGGCTTCAGCACTTCCACAAACTTGAACATTCTGGATTGTGTCACCAAATGAGCATGAGACTACATGAAGTGTTGCTACATGCAACTCATTACTTCTATTTTTCAGGAGAAAAGATGGGATATGATTGTTGTACATTAGTAGGTATGGCAGCCTAGTGGTTAAAGCACTGGGCTGTGAATTGAAAGGACCCAGTCCTACTTATAGCAGAGATTTAGTTCTCTTCCAGGGTGCACTTGGCCCTACCACAAAAAATTGTGCAGAATTCTTCATGTCCTTTGGAGAAGTTAAAGAAAGTGTCCATCTCAGGGAATCCATTAATACTAGTCTAAGCATTATTGGGATTTCCAGGATAAACCCTTCCCCCCCCCCTCCCCCCCAAAAAAAAAAACCACAAAAAAAAAAAGAAAATTAGGTGGTGATTCATACTAGGCCTCAGGCACACAGTTTACTCATGCATGTAATTAATCACCCAAGACACTTGCTACTGTGTACGCAACTGGGGAGAGCCACACACACAAGGTCTGTGAGAAATGTGATCCAACCAACTATTCCTTGGTACCAGAATCACCCAAAATACAGTCGCAATAGTCTTGCTTTATATTGTAGCGACAGAATGTATCATACCTTTATCATAGCCAGAGCAGCTAGTAAGGTAGTGGAGCTGTAGCTCGTCACTGCTAGCAATGGGCGCCTGACACAGGGGGCACTGTGTTGGGGCTGATGATCCAGTGGTAGACATGGCCAAAGGTAGATCAGTAAAACGGAAATACCTAAATACCTGAAGCAAGTTATTGCCGTAAGCAGTAGGAGTTTGTGAAGGGATCTGCTTTCAGTCAAAGAATCTGAAGTATGTACAACAGTGAACGATCCCCTCAATTACAACTGCACTCAGTCACAGCACAGTTTGTTTGGTGACCGGTGCTTCACTTCCTGCAGGTACAATGGCTCTCGCAGCCTATAATTAGCTCTAACAGCCAGGTAGCGACAAACGAAGAATCCCCTCTCAGTCTTTTCCGCTTGAAAATGTCGGCTTTAAACTCGATTTTTGGGGCGTGAGTCTTCGAGCGAGTCTTCAACGGGAAAAACAGCCAGCCATTTTCTGCTGCACTAGTAAATCAAAGGGGAATTCCCGTAGCCGACCACAGCGATACGTCACAGGTTTTGGTGCGCTTTCATTAGAACTTCATTGTTCCTTTGTTCGTCGATCAAGACCACCAGTCTGCGGATGATCAGGTGGTCAAGAAAGAAGGGAGGAGAGAAACTGACACATTTGACTGCAGAGAACAAACCGTTATCTTCCTTCCTCCAACCACTAAAGTATTTTTGGCTATTCCGCTGGCGAGTAGTGTAGTATTAAAGTTGCGAAATGATTGCAAACGGTACTGCAAAGTCAGATATAGGAAAGTCCGGCAAGGACTCCAAGGACTTGGCCTCGATCGTGAAGTCTCTTCCTTCCAAAATCAAAACTATCCACGTGGTGGTAGTGCTGGGTGTATTCTCCATCTTTCTTGGATACATCAGTGTTGCACCCCCAACTGACCTACCCAACTGGCCCCTTTATAAACTGAATGCTAAAGTGTGGCAGTCGTTTGAACACTGGGGCCAGCATGTTAAGCCCTATCACATTAGAATCATGACCACTGCCTTGCAACACATTGAGTCCAGGGCACTTTATGTCATGACCTACCTTGAAGTCCCGGACATTTTGCACAAAGCAGGCAAGCCACTTTCCTGTGTGGAGATCAAGTCGCTTGTCGATGAACAAATGGGATATGATCCGCTCAATTTGCCATTCTTTTGCCGGATCCTTCATGCAGCTGCCCACTTTGATCTTCTGGCTGAACAGAGTGACGAGAAATACTCCCTCACTCCACTGAGTGAGTATCTTGTCTCCACCCACCCCAAGAGCTTGAGTGACTTTGTTAAACTTTACTCTGGTGACGAAGCGTTGGTAATAAGTACTGCCCTCTCGAGAAGTATCTTCTCTGGAAACTCTGGTTTTAAAGAAACGTATCGCAATGAACTCTTGGAGCAGTTGAAGTTGGATCCCCTGCTTCAGGGCGTTTATGACCAAGGTATAGCTGATGCTTCCAAACTACATGCCCCAGCCATTATTGCTGACTACCCAGCGTTTGCCTCTTGCAAGCATATCTGTGATATTGGAGGTGGAATCGGCTCGTTTCTTCATGCCATCCTGGAGTACTACTCACACAACATCAAGGGGACCAACTTTGATCTCCCTGATGTAATAGCAAATGCACGGTAAGCCTGTAGTTTAGTGTGTAACTAAGTGAGCATTTCACTTGGACTTCAGTTTACATCATTTAGGCCAGGCAAAGTGGATTTGCTGTTTTGCATTAGCCACTTACTTGATTTGCGTGTGGGCTGGTGGTCATTATTCATTATCACAAATGCTATATGTGCTCGGCAAATCTATGGTGTTACAGCCATTAAAAGTGGGTGTGTCGTGGTTTGGAAGGTGACAGTGACAGTTGAGGTGGCAAGTCTCAAGTGAAGCAGCCACTGATGCGAAACCTTTGCTTGGCCTTATCTAGTATAGAGAAAACAGCGACATTCTGGTGCCTAAACTATGGCACCCTCAAAACTTTAGGTCAGGCTCTTCCCCCCAGAGTTGAGGGGAAGAGACCATTGCTTAACTGCTTTGCGTGTTCCTACTTCTTGATACGGTTGTGAGTCTGGAAGCAAGATGATCATTTTGTGCACTTCTCCTTGTATTAGGGATTTTTTGAAGCACAAGGACGGAGGAAAGGCAATTCAGTTGGTTGCTGGGAACTTTACCAATAAGATACCCAACTTTGAGTAAGTTTTTGAGTTTTATCTCCCAAAAATTTTCTTGGGAGGAGAGGGGGGAGGTGGGAGGGGGAGGAGGAGAAGCATGACCCCAGAACCCCCTAGTGATCAATGCTTCGTGAGTCATTGTTTTACCTCCCCTTCAACCATGCCTCCTTTGTAAGATGACAGCTGCACTATTGGGTCCCTTGCTGAATGTGTCTCTTATGAAATGAGCCTAAGCTGAACTACAAAGTGTCTTTTTGTTGCAGCTGTGACTGTTACCTGCTGAAGGATATCCTGCAGAACTGGTCTGATGAGGATGCTGCCCTGATTTTGGACAACCTCTTCAAGGCCATGAAACCAGGCAGCAGACTGCTGCTCATTGAGGCTGTCCTCCACACAGGGAGCCACTCTGAAGAGAGGGTTGGTTGTACCTTAACATTCAGAAATATAGTACTAATGTAACTAGCCTCATTCTTAGGTCCCAGGGGAGGAGGCTTCAGGTCTGGGAATGAGGCTATAGTGTAACAACCTGTGGACATACCTGTGTAATCAACCCTTGGCGCGCATGCGTGACGAGGGTTACAGTAGTTGTCCTGTGTGTCTGTCTGTCTCTGTGTCCGTTTTCTCTACTCTGCCTTCTCGCACCTTTAGCCGTCCAACGAGAGGTATCAGTGGGTACAGCGCGGAAAATGCAGTAAAACTAAAAAGCCATTTTCTCTAAAACTGCTTAGTTCAAAAGTTAGAAGCATTATAAACTTACGTATACCGCGACTAAGTCAGCCATTTTCTTCACATGCAATGTTTCCGTATACCTCTCCATAACACGTACGTAACGGTAATGTGTGATCACGTAACTTGGAGCACGACGTGACGTGGTATTGAACCGAACGCATATGGCAAGCATAAACACTTATCATCTAGCTTGCGCCAAGGGTTCTGCACTTCAGCGCTGTTCATTGGTGCTGTACTATTACGCACATGCATGCACACCACACATGCACACACACCACACACACACATGCACACACATGCACACACACACACACGACACGCACACACACACACACATGCACACACACACACACACACACACACATGCATACACATGCGCGCACACACACACACACACACACACACACGATAGTTCAAGTCCCTTATGGATCTCACAATGATGGCATTTAATCCTTCCCACTCACGTCTACGAACTGGAGAAGAAATCAACTTTCTCCTTGAGCAGACTGGCTTTACGGATGCCCGGGCGTACTCTACCAGAGCTGGGTACTCTCTTGTTGAAACCTACCCTTCCGCAAACTAGTGATACATGTTCTGTATAGGTTTGCAAATTTAGTTGGTGCTTGCTGTTGGAAGTCATTATTCACGCTAGCGCTTTAAATTTCATACACCACTTTAAGTAAGCCTTTTATTTCTTGTGCAGATCAGTTCAGATTCATTCAGTACACACTGCAGATTTTCGTTTGTTGTGATTCACTCAAAGCTTTCGACAATGAGTCTCATTAAACACTATTAATTAACCTTTGGTTGTTGGACAAATGGATGAACAAATAGCAAATGGGGAGGGAGAGCGAGGGAGCGATGGATAATGATGGGATTAATGGGGCAGATGGGTGGATGGACAAGTGTACCATGATGCTGAGAACAATACAGTATTAAACAAAACATGGAGCTACAATCTATTTTCTGTAGTAAAGATGCTCCAGGCACCTCAGATACCACGGACATTGTACTCTGACACCATACAATAGTTAGATGCTGAGCGTAGCAGTTCATAAGCTCCTGCCAAAGGTTATGAACTGCTATGCAAGAAGGAGTGTCAGACTAGCGTACCCATCCTATGTTGAATCACACTTCAAAACTCACCACATAACTTGCTCATGTTAATGAGTTTTGAGATTACCACATTATGTCTCATCATATCTCATAATCTCTCATGGTGTATAATGGTACATTATGATTTCTCATAAAGTCTCATGGGATCTCATGATTTCTCACAAATGGAGTCGCATGATGTCTCATAATATCTCTTGGAGTTGCATGATATCTCATGATGTATCATGATGGTGTCGGCCGTCTACAATCACTGGACTGGACTGTTGGACTGGACTGGTGGACTGACACTAAAAATCATTTTTTATGTTTTCTAGCGAGACACACACTCACCTCTGTAGGGTTGCATGATGCATAATATTACCCCCAAAACAGCCTCCTTCTTGCACAGACTGATTTGGCTAATAATATTCTTTTGATGACAATATCAAATGCATAACCTGGGCTTCTTTTCCAAAAATTGTCAGCATTGGGGAAAGCAGTATGTTGCGTGTAGATATGAGGGAGCAACACCTTAATTATGTTGTTGAACTTATCTCCCAAGAAAATTTTTGACACTGAGATAAGCAGTGTAGACAAGGCTCGTAAGAAGAAAGGAACGAGAATTGTACCAGGCACTTGATTGGATTGCTCACTAATATACACTTGAGTTTAATATGCTGATACGGTGTAATCACAACTGAACAGTTTACCTGATTGTAAACCTCATTTGTAGTCCTAGGAACTTAACTGAAGTCAGGTTGTCTATGCTATAACATACATACATACGGAAGGAGAAAGCCATTACACACTGGGTACGAAGACCTTCACTATTACTGTAGGCCTAGCAAGTTATTTGCTCTAGGACCATGTAGCTAGATAGACAGCTACAGGATTTCCAAGTAAATGAGTTCATTATAGAAGGTGTAAAAATGATTTTTAGTGTCAGTCCACCAGTCCAGTCCACTAGTCCAGTCAAGTGATTGTAGACGCCCCATGGTGTCTTATGGTGTCTTATGTTGTACTATGGTGTATCATGACATCTCTTGAAGTCTCATTGTGTCTTACAATGTCTCACGATGTTTCATGGTGTCTCAAAGTCTAATAATGTCTCATGGTGTCTCATGATTTCTCATCATATCTCATAGTGTCTCATAATGTGTCATGGTGTCTCATTGTGACTCGTGTTCTCTCATGGTGTTTCATGATGTCTCATGGTGTCGCATTGCGTCTCATGATGTCTCATGGTGCCTCACAATGGCTCATGGTGTCTCATAATTTCTCATGGTCTCTCATGATGTCTGACGATGTCTCATAATGTCTCATGGTGTCTAATGGTGTCTCATGGAGTCTCGTAATGGCTCATGGTGTCTAATGGAGTCTCATAATGGCTCATGGTGTCTCATTATGTCTCATGGTGTCTAATGGTGCTTCATGGTGTCTCATGGAGCCAAGTAGAGCCATGGTAGAGTGTAGTAGAGTCAAGTAGAGTCAAGTAGAGCCATGGTAGAATGTAGTTGAGTCATGTAGAGTTAAGTAGAGCCATGGTAGAATGTCGTAGAGTCGTGACAGAGTATAGTAGAGCCAAGTAGTTCCGTGGTAGATTGTAGTAGAGCCAAGTAGAGCCATGGTAGAGTGTAGTAGAGCCAAGTAGAGTCAATTAGAACTATGGTAGAGTGCAGTACAGTCAAGTAAAGTGAAGTAGGCCCATGGTAGAGTGTAGTTGAGTCACGTAGACTCAAGCAGATCCATGGTAGAATGTAGTACAGTCATGTAGAGTCATGTCGAGTCAAGTAGAGCAATGTTAGAATGTACTAGAGCCATGGTAGAGTGTAGTAGAGCCAAGTACAGCTAAGTAGAGCCATGGTAGAGTGCACTAGAGCCAAGTACAGCCATGGTAGAGTGTAGTAGAGCCATGTAGAGCCATGAAGAGCCATGGTAGAGTGTAGTAGAGTCAAGTAGAGTCAAGTAGATCAGCCATGGTAGAATGTAGTAGAGTCATGTAGAGATAAGTAGAGCCTTGGTAGACAGTCGTAGAGCCGTGATAGAGTGTACTAAAGCCAAGTAGATCCATGGTAGTATATAGTGTAGTAGAACCAAGTAGAGCCATGCTAGAGTGTAGTAGAGTCAAGTAGAGCCACGTAGAGCCATGGTAGAGTGTAGTAGAAACAAGCAGAGCCACGGTAAAATGTAGTAGAGTCATGTAGAGTCAAGTAGAGCCATGGTAGTATGAAGTATATACAGCCAATTAGAGCCAAGTAGAGCCATGGTAAAGTGTAGTAGTGCCATGTAGAGACATGTAGAGCCATGGTAGAGTGTCGTAGAGCCACGTATAGAGTGTAGTAGGGTCACGTAGAGTGAAGTAGAGCCATGGTAGAATGTAGTAGAGTCATGTAGAGTCAAGTAGAGCCAAAGTAGAATGTAGTAGAGCCCTGGTAGAGTGTATAGTAACTAATTAACTTAGTAGAGCTAAGGTAGAATGTAGTAGAGCCATGCTAGAGTGTAGTAGAGTCAAGTAGAGCCATGGTACAGTGTAGTAGAGTCAAGTAGAGTCAAGTAGAACCAAGTAGAGCCATAGTAGAGTGTACTAGAGTCATGTAGAGTCAAGTAGAGCCATTGTAGAATATAGTAGAGCCATGGTAGAGTGAAGTATCTATACAGTCAAGTAGAGCCATAGTAGAACATAGTACCCTCAAGTAGAGCCATGGTAGAGTGTACTAGAATCAAGTAGAGCCATGGTAGAATGTAGTAGAGTCATGTAGAGTAAAGTAGAGCCATGGTAGTATATAGTGTAGTAGAACCAAGTAGAGCCATGCTAGAGTGTAGTAGAGTCAAGTAGAGCCACGTAGAGCCATGGTAGAGTGTAGTAGAAACAAGCAGAGCCACGGTAAAATGTAGTAGAGTCATGTAGAGTCAAGTAGAGCCATGGTAGAATGTAGTAGAGCCATGGTAGTATGAAGTATATACAGCCAATTAGAGCCAAGTAGAGCCATGGTAAAGTGTAGTAGTGCCATGTAGAGACATGTAGAGCCATGGTAGAGTGTCGCAGAGCCACGTATAGAGCCATGGTAGAGTGTAATAGAGTCACGTAGAGTGAAGTAGAGCCACGGTAGAATGTAGTAGAGTCATGTAGAGTCAAGTAGACGCATGGCAGAATTTAGTAGAGCCCTGGTAGTGTGCAGTAGAGCCAAGTAGAGCCATGGTAGTGGGTACTAGAGCCAACTAGATCCATGGTATAGAGTATAGTAGAGCCAACTAGAGCCAAGTAGAGCAATGGTAGAGTGTAGTAGAGACAAGTAGAGTCAAGTAGAGCCATGGTAGAATGTAGTAGAGTCATGTAGAGTTAAGTAGAGCCATGGTACAATATCGTAGAGCCGTCATAGACTGTAGTAAAGCCAAGTAGATCCATGGTAGAATGTACTAGGATCATGTAGAGTCAAGTAGAGCCATGGTATAATGTAGTAGAACCATGGTAGAGTGTAGTAGAGTCCAGTACGTAGAGCCATAGTAGAATGTCCTAGAGTCAAGTCGAGCCATGATAGAATGTTGTAGAGCCATGGTAGAGTGTAGTAGAGCCAAGTAGAGTCAATTAGAACTATGGTAGAGTGTAGTAGAGTCACGCAGACTCAAGCAGAGCCATGGTAAAATGTAGTAAAGTCATGTAGAGTCATGTAGAGTCAAGTAGAGCCATGGTAGAATGTAGAGAATGTAGTAGAGCCATGATAGAGTGTAGTAGAGCCAAGTAGAGCCAAGTATAGCCAAGGTAGAGTGCACTAGAGTCAAGTACAGCCATGGTAGAGTGTAGTAGAGCCAAGTAGAGTCAACTAGAGCCATAGTAGAGGGTAGTAGAGTCAAGTAGAGTCAAGTACAGCCATGGTAGAATGTAGTAGAGTCATGTAGAGATACGTAGAGCCATGGTAGAATGTCGTAGAGCCGTGATAGAGTGTACTAAAGCCAAGTAGAGCCAAGTAGATCCATGGTAGAACGTAGTAGAGTCATGTAGAGTCAAGTAGAGCCACGGTAGAGTGTAGTAGAGCCATTCTAGTGTGTAGTAGAGCCAAGTAGAGCCATGGTAGAGTGTAGTAGACTGAAGTAGAGTCAAGTAGAGCCATGGTAGAATGTAGTATAGTCATGTCGACTAAGAATTAAGTAGAGCCATGGTAGAATGTCGTAGAGCCGTGATAGAGTGTAGTAAAGCCAAGTAGAGCCAAGTACATCCATTGTAGAATGAAGTAGAGTCATGTAGAGTAAAGTAGAGCCATTGTAGAATGTAGTAGAGCCATTGTAGAATGTAGTAGAGCCATGGTAGAGTGTAGTAGAGCAAAGTAGAGCCATGGTAGATGTAGTAGAGTCAAGTAGAGTCAAGTAGAGGCATGGTAGAATGCAGTAGAGCCACGATAGAGTGTAGTAGAGCCATGGTAGAGTGTACTAGAGCCACATAGAACCATGGTAGAGTTTAGTAGTGTCAAGTAGAGTCAAGTAGAGCCATGACAGAGTGTAGTAGACTTAATTAGAGCCAATTAGAGCCAATGTAGAGTGTAGTAGAGTCAAGTAGAGTCAAGTAGAGCCAAAGCAGAGTGTAGTAGAGTTAAGTATAGTCAGGCAGATCCATGGTAGAATGTAGTAGAGTCAAGTAGAGCCATGGTACAATATAGTAGAGCCATGGTAGAGTGTAGTAGAGCCACGTAGAGCCAAGTAAAGACATGGTAGAGTGTAGTAGAGACATGTAGAGCCAAGTAGAGCCATGGTAGAGTGTAGTAGAGACAAGTAGAGTCATGTACAGCCATGATAAAATGTAGTGGAGTCATGTAGAGTCACGTAGAGCCATGGTAGAATGTAGTAGAGCCATGGTAGTGTGGAGTACAGCCAAGTAGAGCCAAGTAGAGCCACGGTAGAGTGTAGTAGAGCCAAGTAAAGCCATGTAGAGCCTTGGAAGAGTGTAGTAGAATCAAGTCGAGCAAAGTAGAGCCATGGTAGAGTGTAGGAGAGTCACATAGACTGAAGTAGAGCCATGGTAGAATGTAGTAGAGTCACGTAGAGTGAAGTAGAGCCATCATAGAATGTAGTAGAGTCATGTAGAGTCATGTAGAGTCATGGTAGGATGTAGTAGAGCCCTGGTAGAGTGCAGTGGAGCCACGTAGAGCCATGGTAGAGGGTACTAGAGTCAATTAGAGCCATGGTAGAGTATAAGGAGTCAATGCAAGTAGAGTCAAGTAGAGCCATGGTAGAATGTAGTAGAGTCATGTACACTTAAGTAGAGCCATGGTAGAATGTCGTAGAGCCGTGATAGAGTGTAGTGAAGCCAAGCAGAGCCAAGTAGATCCATGTTAGATTGTACTAAAGTCATGTACAGTCAAGTAGAGCCATGGTAGATTGTAGTAGTGCCATAGTAGGGTGTAGTAGAGCCATGTAGAGGCAAGTAGAGCCGATGTAGTAGAGTCATGTAGAGAATGTAGTAGTGTCAAGTAGAGTCATGTAGAGCCATGACAGAGTGTAGTAGAATTAATTAGAGCCAATTAGAGCCAAAGTAGAGTGTAGTACAGTGAAGTAGAGTCAAGTAGAGCCAAAGCAGAGTGTAGTAGAGTCAAGTAGAGTCAGGCAGACCCATGGTAGAATGTAGTAGAGTCATGTAGAGTCAAGTAGAGCCATGGTACAATATAGTAGAGCCATGGTAGAGTGTAGTAGAGCCACATAGAGCCAAGTAAAGACATGGTAGAGTGTAGTAGAGACAAGTAGAGTCAAGTAGAGCCATGGTAGAATGTAGTAGAACCATGGTAGTGTGAAGTACAGCCAAGTAGAGCCAAGTAGAGCCACCGTAGAGTGTAATAGAGCCACGTAAAGCCATGTAGAGCCATGGAAGAGTGTAGTAGAACCAAGTCGAGCAAAGTAGAGCCATGGTAGAATGTAGTAGAGTCATGTAGAGTCATGTACAGCCATGGTAGAATGTAGTAGAGACTTGGTTGAGTGTAATGGAGCCAAGTAGAGCCAAGTAGAGCCATGGTAGAGTGTAGTAGAGTCACGTAGAGTGAAGTAGAGCCATAATAGAGTTTAGTAGAGTCATGTAGAATCAAGTAGAGTCATGGTAGGATGTAGTAGAGCCCTGGTAGAGTGCAGTGGAGCCAAGTAGAGCCAAGGTAGAGGGTACTAGAGCCAAGTAGAGCTATGGTAGAGTATAATAGAGCCAAGTAGAGCCATGGTAGAGTGTAGTAGTGTCAAGTAGAGTCAAGTAGAGCCATGGTAGAATGTAGTAGAGTCATGTAGAGTTAAGTAGAGCCATGGTAGAATGTAGTAGAGCCATGGTAGAGTGTAGTAGAGCCAAGTAGAGCCATGGTAGATGTAGTAGAGTCAAGTAGAGTCAAGTAGAGCCATGGTAGAATGCAATAGAGCCACGGTAGAGTGTAGTAGAGCCATGGTAGAGTGTAGTAGAGCCACATAGAACCATGGTAGAGTTTAGTAGTGTCAAGTAGAGTCAAGTAGAGCCATGACAGAGTGTAGTAGACTTAATTAGAGCCAATTAGAGCCAATGTAGAGTGTAGTAGAGTCAAGTAGAGTCAAGTAGAGCCATGACAGAGTGTAGTAGAGTTAATTAGAGCCAATTAGAGCCAATGTAGAGTGTAGTAGAGTCAAGTAGAGTCAAGTAGAGCCAAAGCAGAGTGTAGTAGACTCAGGCAGATCCATGGTAGAATGTAGTAGAGTCAAGTAGAGTCAAGTAGAGCCATGGTACAATATAGTAGAGCCATGGTAGAGTGTAGTAGAGCCAAGTAAAGACATGGTAGAGTGTAGTAGAGACATGTAGAGCCAAGTAGAGCCATGGTAGAGTGTAGTAGAGACAAGTAGAGTCATGTACAGCCATGATAAAATGTAGTGGAGTCATGTAGAGTCAAGTAGAGCCATGGTAGAATGTAGTAGAGCCATGGTAGTGTGAAGTACAGCCAAGTAGAGCCAAGTAGAGCCACGGTAGAGTGCAGTAGAGCCAAGTAAAGCCATGTAGAGCCTTGGAAGAGTGTAGTAGAATCAAGTCGAGCAAAGTAGAGCCATGGTAGATTGTAGGAGAGTCACATAGACTGAAGTAGAGCCATGGTAGAATGTAGTAGAGTCATGTAGAGTCATGTACAACCATGGTAGAATGTAGTAGAGCCTTAGTTGAGTGTATATAGTAGAGCCAAATAGAGCCATGGTAGAGTGTAGTAGAGTCACGTAGAGTGAAGTAGAGCCATCATAGAATTTAGTAGAGTCATGTAGAGTCAAGTAGAGTCATGGTAGGATGTAGTAGAGCCCTGGTAGAGTGCAGTGGAGCCAAGTAGAGCCATGGTAGAGGGTACTAGAGCCAAGTAGAGCTATGGTAGGGTATAATAGAGCCATGTAGAGCCATGGTAGAGTGTAGTAGTGTCAAGTAGAGTCAAGTAGAGCCATGGTAGAATGTAGTAGAGTCATGTAGAGTTAAGTAGAGCCATGGTAGAATGTAGTAGAGCCATGGTAGAGTGTAGTAGAGCCAAGTAGAGCCATGGTAGATGTAGTAGAGTCAAGTAGAGTCAAGTAGAGCCATGGTAGAATGCAGTAGAGCCACGGTAGAGTGTAGTAGAGCCATGGTAGAGTGTACTAGAGCCACATAGAACCATGGTAGAGTTTAGTAGTGTCAAGTAGAGTCAAGTAGAGACATGACAGAGTGTAGTAGAGTTAATTAGAGCCAATTAGAGCCAATTTAGAGTGTAGTAGAGTCAAGTAGAGTCAAGTAGAGCCATGACAGAGTGTAGTAGAGTTAATTAGAGCCAATTAGAGCCAATGTAGAGTGTAGTAGAGTCAAGTAGAGTCAAGTAGAGCCAAAGCAGAGTGTAGTAGAGTCAAGTAGAGTCAGGCAGATCCATGGTAGAATGTAGTAGAGTCATGTAGAGTCAAGTAGAGCCATGGTACAATATAGTAGAGCCATGGTAGAGTGTAGTAGAGCCACGTAGAGACAAGTAAAGACATGGTAGAGTGTAGTAGAGACATGTAGAGTCAAGTAGAGCCATGGTAGAGTGTAGTAGAGACAAGTAGAGTCATGTACAGCCATGATAAAATGTAGTGGAGTCATGTAGAGTCAAGGAGAACCATGGTAGAATGTAGTAGAGCCATGGTAGTGTGAAGTACAGCCAAGTAGAGCCAAGTAGAGCCACGGTAGAGTGCAGTAGAGCCAAGTAAAGCCATGTAGAGCCTTGGAAGAGTGTAGTAGAATCAAGTCGAGCAAAGTAGAGCCATGGTAGAGTGTAGGAGAGTCACATAGACTGAAGTAGAGCCATGGTAGAATGTAGTAGAGTCATGTAGAGTCATGTACAACCATGGTAGAATGTAGTAGAGCCTTAGTTGAATGTATATAGTAGAGCCAAGTAGAGCCATGGTAGAGTGTAGTAGAGTCACGTGGAGTGAAGTAGAGCAATCATAGAATGTAGTAGAGTCATGTAGAGTCATGTAGAGTCATGGTAGGATGTAGTAGAGTCATATAGAGCTAAGTAGAGCCATCATAGAATGTAGTAGAGTCATGTAGAGTCATGTACAGCCATGGTAGAATGTAGTAGAGCCTTGGTTGAGTGTAGTAGAGCCAAGTAGAGCCAAGTAGAGCCATGGTAGAGTGTAGTAGAGTCACGTAGAGTGAAGTAGAGCCATCATAGAATTTAGTAGAGTCATGTAGAATCAAGTAGAGTCATGGTAGGATGTAGTAGAGCCCTGGTAGAGTGCAGTGGAGCCAAGTAGAGCCATGGTAGAGGGTACTAGAGCCAAGTAGAGCTATGGTAGGGTATAATAGAGCCAAGTAGAGCCATGGTAGAGTGCAGTAGTGTCAAGTAGAGTCAAGTAGAGCCATGACAGAGTGTAGTAGACTTAATTAGAGCCAATTAGAGCCAATGTAGAGTGTAGTAGAGTCATGTAGAGTCAAGTAGAGCCATGGTACAATATAGTAGAGCCATGGTAGAGTGTAGTAGAGCCACGTGGAGCCAAGTACAGACATGATAGAGTGTAGTAGAGACAATGTCATGTAGAGCCAAATAGAGCCATGGTAGAGTGTAGTAGAGACAAGTAGAGTCATGTACAGCCATGATAAAATGTAGTGGAGTCATGTAGAGTCAAGTAGAGCCATGGTAGAATGTAGTAGAGCCATGGTAGTGTGAAGTACAGCCAAGTAGAGCCAAGTAGAGCCACAATAGAGTGTAGTAGAGGCAAGTAAAGCCATGTAGAGCCTTGGAAGAGTGTAGGAGAGTCACATAGACTGAAGTAGAGCCATGGTAGAATGTAGTAGAGTCATGTAGAGTCATGTACAACCATGGTAGAATGTAGTAGAGCCTTAGTTGAGTGTATATAGTAGAGCCAAGTAGAGCCATGGTAGAGTGTAGTAGAGTCACGTAGAGTGAAGTAGAGCCATCATAGAATGTAGTAGAGTCATGTAGAGTCATGTAGAGTCATGGTAGGATGTAGTAGAGCCCTGGTAGAGTGCAGTGGAGCTACGTAGAGCCATGGTAGAGGGTACTAGAGTCAATTAGAGCCATGGTAGAGTATAAGGAGTCAATGCAAGTAGAGTCAAGTAGAGCCATGGTAGAATGTAGTAGAGTCATGTACACTTAAGTAGAGCCATGGTAGAATGTCGTAGAGCCGTGATAGAGTGTAGTGAAGCCAAGGAGAGCCAAGTAGATCCATGTTAGATTGTACTAAAGTCATGTACAGTCAAGTAGAGCCATGGTAGATTGTAGTAGTGCCATAGTAGGGTGTAGTAGAGCCATGTAGAGGCAAGTAGAGCCGATGTAGTAGAGTCATGTAGAGAATGTAGTAGTGTCAAGTAGAGTCATGTAGAGCCATGACAGAGTGTAGTAGAATTAATTAGAGCCAATTAGAGCCAAAGTAGAGTGTAGTACAGTGAAGTAGAGTCAAGTAGAGCCAAAGCAGAGTGTAGTAGAGTCAAGTAGAGTCAGGCAGACCCATGGTAGAATGTAGTAGAGTCATGTAGAGTCAAGTAGAGCCACTGTACAATATAGTAGAGCCATGGTAGAGTGTAGTAGAGCCACGTAGAGCCAAGTAAAGACATGGTAGAATGTAGTAGAGACATGTAGAGCCATGTAGAGCCAAGTAGAGCCATGGTAGAGTGTAGTAGAGTCACGTAGAGTGAAGTAGAGCCATCATAGAATGTAGTAGAGTCATGTAGAGTCATGTAGAGTCATGGTAGGATGTAGTAGAGCCCTGGTAGAGTGCAGTGGAGCCACGTAGAGCCATGGTAGAGGGTACTAGAGTCAATTAGAGCCATGGTAGAGTATAAGGAGTCAATGCAAGTAGAGTCAAGTAGAGCCATGGTAGAATGTAGTAGAGTCATGTACACTTAAGGAGAGCCATGGTAGAATGTTGTAGAGCCGTGATAGAGTGTAGTGAAGCCAAGCAGAGCCAAGTAGATCCATGTTAGATTGTACTAAAGTCGTGTACAGTCAAGTAGAGCCATGGTAGATTGTAGTAATGCCATAGTAGGGTGTAGTAGAGCCATGTAGAGGCAAGTAGAGCCGATGTAGTAGAGTCATGTAGAGAATGTAGTAGAGTCATGTAGAGAATGTAGTAGTGTCAAGTAGAGTCATGTAGAGCCATGACAGAGTGTAGTAGAATTAATTAGAGCCAATTAGAGCCAAAGTAGGGTGTAGTAGAGTGAAGTAGAGTCAAGTAGAGCCAAAGCAGAGTGTAGTAGAGTCAAGTAGAGTCAGGCAGACCCATGGTAGAATGTAGTAGAGTCATGTAGAGTCAAGTAGAGCCATGGTACAATATAGTAGAGCCATGGTAGAGTGTAGTAGAGCCACATAGAGCCAAGTAAAGACATGGTAGAGTGTAGTAGAGACATGTAGAGTCAAGTAGAGCCATGCTAGAATGTAGTAGAGCCATGGTAGTGTAAAGTACAGCCAAGTAGAGCCAAGTAGAGCCACCGTAGAGTGTAATAGAGTCAAGTAAAGCCATGTAGAGCCATGGAAGAGTGCAGTAGAACCAAGTCGAGCAAAGTAGAGCCATGGTAGAGTGTAGTAGAGTCACGTAGACTGAAGTACAGCCATGGTAGAATGTAGTAGAGTCATGTAGAGTCATGTACAGCCATGGTAGAATGTAGTAGAGCCTTGGTAGAGTGTAGTAGAGCCAAGTAGAGCCATGGTAGAGTGTAGTAGAGTGACGTAGAGTGAAGTTGAGCCATCATAGAATTAAGTAGAGTCATGTAGAGTCAAGTAGAGTCATGGTAGGATGTAGTAGAGCCCTGGTAGAGTGCAGTGGAGCCAAGTAGAGCCATGGTAGAGGGTACTAGAGCCAAGTAAAGCTATGGTAGAGTATAATAGAGCCAAGTAGAGCCATGGTAGAGTGTAGTAGTGTCAAGTAGAGTCAAGTAGAGCCATGGTAGAATGTAGTAGAGTCATGTAGAGTTAAGTAGAGCCATGGTAGAATGTAGTAGAGCCATGGTAGAGTGTAGGAGAGCAAAGTAGAGCCATGGTAGATGTAGTAGAGTCAAGTAGAGTCAAGTAGAGCCATGGTAGAATACAGTAGAGCCACGGTAGAGTGTAGTAGAGCCATGGTAGAGTGTAGTAGAGCCACATAGAACCATGGTGGAGTTTAGTAGTGTCAAGTAGAGTCAAGTAGAGCCATGACAGAGTGTAGTAGAGTTAATTAGAGCCAATTAGAGCCAATGTAGAGTGTAGTAGAGTCAAGTAGAGTCAAGTAGAGCCAAAGCAGAGTGTAGTAGAGTCAAGTAGAGTCAGGCAGATCCATGGTAGAATGTAGTAGAGTCATGTAGAGTCAAGTAGAGCCATGGTACAATATAGTAGAGCCATGGTAGAGTGTAGTAGAGCCATGTAGAGCCAAGTAAAGACATGGTAGAGTGTAGTAGAGACAAGTAGAGTCATGTACAGCCATGATAAAATGTAGTGGAGTCATGTAGAGTCAAGTAGAGCCATGGTAGAATGTAGTAGAGCCATGGTAGTGTGAAGTACAGCCAAGTAGAGCCAAGTAGAGCCACGGTAGAGTGTAGTAGAGCCAGGTAAAGCCATGTAGAGCCTTGGAAGAGTGTAGTAGAATCAAGTCGAGCAAAGTAGAACCATGGTAGAGTGTAGGAGAGTCACATAGACTGAAGTAGAGCCGTGGTAGAATGTAGTAGAGTCATGTAGAGTCATGTACAACCATGGTAGAATGTAGTAGAGCCTTAGTTGAGTGTATATAGTAGAGCCAAGTAGAGCCATGGTAGAGTGTAGTAGAGTCACGTAGAGTGAAGTAGAACCATCATAGAATGTAGTAGAGTCATGTAGAGTAATGTACAGCCATGGTAGAATGTAGTAGAGCCTTTGTTGAGTGTAGTAGAGCCAAGTAGAGCCAAGTAGAGCCATGGTAGAGTGTAGCAGAGTCACGTAGAGTGAAGTAGAGCCATCATAGAATTTAGTAGAGTCATGTAGAGTCAAGTAGAGCCATGGTAGAATGTAGTAGAGTCATGTACAGTTAAGTAGAGCCATGGTAGAATGTAGTAGAGCCATGGTAGAGTGTAGTAGAGCCAAGTAGAGCCATGGTAGAGGGTAGTAGTGTCAAGTAGAGTCAAGTAGAGCCATGGTAGAATGTAGTAGAGTCATGTAGAGTTAAGTAGAGCCATAGTAGAATGTAGTAGAGCCCTGGTAGAGTGTAGTAGAGCCAAGTAGATCCGAGTAGAGCAATGGTAGAGGGTACTAGAGCCAAGTAGAGCCATGGTAGAGTATAGTAAAATCAAGTGGAGCCTAGTAGAGCCGTGGTAGAGTGTAGTAGAGTCAAGTGGAGTCAACTAGATCCATGGTAGAATGTAGTTGAGTCATGTAGAGTCAAGTAGAGCCATGGTAGAATGTAGTAGAACCATAGTAGAGTGTAGTAGAGCTAAGTAGAGCCAAGTAGAGACATGGTAGAGTGTAGTAGAGTCAAGTAGTGCCAAGTGGAGCCATGGTAGCTAGAGGGTACTGGAGCCAAGTAGAGCCATGGTAGATTATAGTAGAGCCAAGTGGAGTCAACTAAAACTATGATACAGTACGTGTAGTAGAGTCAAGTGTAGTCAAGTAGAGACATGGTAGAGTGTAGTAGAGTTAATTAGAGACAATTCGAGTCAATGTAGCATGTAGCAGAGTCAAGTAGAGTCAAGTAAGTAAAGCCATGGTGCACTAGAGCCAAGTAGAGCCATGGTAGAGTGTAGTAGAATCAA
Organism: Agelas oroides; assembly: GCA_949130485.1. Taxonomy (NCBI): domain Eukaryota; kingdom Metazoa; phylum Porifera; class Demospongiae; order Agelasida; family Agelasidae; genus Agelas; species Agelas oroides. Next base: position 2,645,720 of record OX422202.1, on the reverse strand, counting down.
GTACAGCTAAGTGGAGTCATGGTAGAATGTACTAGAGTCAAGTAGAGTCAAGTAGAGCCCTGGTAAAATGTAGTAGAGTCAAGTAGAGCCAAGTACAGTCATGGTAGAATGTAGTAGATTCATGTACAGTCAAGTAGAGCTACGGTAGAATATAGTAGAGCCATGGTAGAGTGTAGTAGAGCCAAGTAGAGCCAAGTAGAGCCATGCTAGAGTGTAGTAGAGACAAGGAGAGTCAAGTAGAGCCATTGGAAAATGTAGTAGAGTCATGGAGAGTCAAGTAGAGCCATGGTAGACTGTAGTAGAGCCATGGTATAGTGTAGCAGAGCCAAGTAGACCAATGTAGAGCCATAGTAGAGGGTACTAGAGCCAAGTAGAACCATGGTGGACTATAGTAGAGCCAAGTAGAGCCACATAGAGCCATGGTAGAGGGTAGAAGAGTCAAGCAGAGTCAAGTAGAGCCGTGGTAGAATGTCGTAGAACCGTGATAGAGTGTAGTAAAGCCAAGCAGAGCCAAGTAGATCAATGGTAGAATGTACTAGAGTCATGTACAGTCAAGTAGGGCCATGGTAGAGTGTAGTAGAGCCAAGTAGAGCCATTGTGGAGTGTAGTAGAGTCAAGTAGTGCCTAGTAGAGCTTTAGTAGAGTGTAGTAGGGTTAATTGGAGCGAATTAGAGCCAATGTACAGTGTAGTAGAGTCAAGTAGAGTTAAGTAGAGCCATGGCAGAATGTAGTAGAGTCAAGTAGAGTCGAGTACAGCCATGGTAGGATGTAGTAGAGTCATGTAGAGTCAAGTACAGCCATGGTAGAATATAATAGAGCCATTGTAGAGTGTAGTAGTGCCAAGTAGAGCCAAGTAGCGACATGGTAGAGTGTACTTGAGTCAAGTAGAGCCAAGTAGAGCCATGGTAGAGTGTAGTAGAGTGAAGTAGATCCACAGTAGAGTCATGTAGAGTAAAGTAGAGCCATGGTACAATGTAGTAGAGCCATGGTAGTGTGAAGTACAGCCAAGTAGTGCCAAGCAGAGCCATGGTAGAGTGTAGTAGAGCCAAGTGGAGCCAAGTAGAGCCATGGGAGAGTGTAGTAGAGCCAAGTAGAGCCAAGTAGAGCCATGGTAGAATGTAGTAGAGCCCTGGGAGAGTGTAGTAGAGCCGAGTAGAACCATGATAGAGGGGCTAGAGCCAAGTAGAGCCATGGTAGAGTATAGTAGAGCCAAGTAGAGCCTAGTAGAGCCATAGTAGAGTGTAGTAGATTCAAGTGGAGTCAAGTAGAGCCATGGTAAAATGTAGTAGAGTCAAGTAGAGCGAAGTTGAGTCATGGAAGAATGTAGTAGAGTCATGTAGAGTCAAGTAGAGCCATGGTAGAATATAGTAGAGCCATGGTAGAGTGTAGTAGAGCCAAATAGAGCTAAGTAGAGCCATGGTAGAGTGTAGTAGAGTCATGTAGAGCCAAGTAGAGCCATGGTAGAGTGTAGTAGAGACAAGTAGAGTCAAGTAGAGCCATGGTAGAGTGTAGTAGAGTTAATTAGAGTCAATTAGAGCCAATGTAGAGTGTAGTAGAATCAAGTAGAGTTAAGTAGAGCCATCGCAGAGTGCAGTAGAGTCAAGTAGAGTCGAGTAGAGCCATGGTAGGATGTAGTAGAGTCATGTAGAGTCAAGTACAGCCATGGTAGAATATAGTAGAGCCATTGTAGAGTGTAGTAGTGCCAAGTAGAGCCAAGTAGCAACATGGTAGAGTGTACTTGAGTCAAGTAGAGCCAAGTAGAGCCATGGTAGAGTGTAGTAGAGTGAGGTAGATCCACAGTAGAGTCATGTAGAGTGAAGTAGAGCCATGGTACAATGTAGTAGAGCCATGGTAGTGTGAAGTACAGCCAAGTAGTGCCAAGCAGAGCCATGGTAGAGTGTAGTAGAGCCAAGTGAAGCCAAGTAGAGCCGTGGGAGAGTGTAGTAGAGCCAAGTAGAGCCAAGTAGAGCCATGGTAGAGTGTAGTAGAGTCACGGAGAGAGGTGTATAGCCATGGTAGAATGTTGTAGAGTCATGTATAGAGTGAAGTAGAGCCATGGTAGAATGTAATAGAGCCCTGGGAGAGTGTAGTAGAGCTGAGTAGAGCCATGGTAGAGGGTGCTAGAGCCAAGTAGAGCCATGGTAGAGTATAGTAGAGCCAAGTAGAGCCTGGCAGAGCCATAATAGAGTGTAGTAGATTCAAGTGGAGTCAAGTAGAGCCATGGTAAAATGTAGTAGAGTCAAGTAGAGCGAAGTTGAGTCATGGTAGAAAGTAGTAGAGTCATGTAGAGTCAAGTAGAGCCATGGTAGAATATAGTAGAGCCATGGTAGAGTGTAGTAGAGCCAAATAGAGCTAAGTAGAGCCATGGTACAGTGTAGTAGAGTCATGCATGTAGAGCCAAGTAGAGCCATGGTAGAGTCTAGTAGAGACAAGTAGAATGAAGTAGAGCCATGGTAGAGTGTAGTAGAGTCAAGTAGATCCAAGTAGAGCCATGGTAGAGTGTAGTAGAGACAAGTAGAGTCAAGTAGAGCCATGGTAGAGTGTAGTAGAGTTAATTAGAGCCAATTCGAGGCAATGTAGAGTGTAGTAGAATCAAGTAGAGTTAAGTAGAGCCATCGCAGAGTGTAGTAGAGTCAAGTAGAGCCGAGTAGAGCCATGGTAGGATGTAGTAGAGTCATGTAGAGTCAAGTACAGCCATGGTAGAATATAGTAGAGCCAGCCAAGTAGCGACATGGTAGAGTGTGGTAGAACCATGGTAGAGTGTAGTAGAGTCACGTAGAGTGAAGTATACCCATGGTAGAATGTAGTAGAGTCTTGTAGAGCCAAGTAGAGCCATGGTAGAATGTAGTAGAGCCCAGGTATAGAGTGTAGTAGAGCCAAGTAGAGCAGAGTAGAGCCTGGATGATGATGGCTCTATACTTCATTCTACATGACTCTACTACACACTACCATGGCTCTACTCCATTCTTCCATGGCTCTACTTCATTCTACCATGGCTATACTTCATTCTACCATGGCTCTACTTCATTCTACCATGACTCTACTTCATTCTACCTTGCTCTACTTCATTCTACCATGGCTCTACTTAATTCTACATGACTCTACTATACACTACCATGGCTCTACTCCATTCTACCATGTCTCTACGTCATTCTACCATGACTCTACTTCATTCTACCATGGCTCTACTTCATTCTACATGACTCTACTACACACTACCATGGCTCTACTCCATTCTACCATGGCTCTACTATATTCTACCATGGCTCTACTTCATTCTACCTTGGCTCTACTTCATTCTATACATGACTCTACTACACACTACCATGGCTCTACTCCATTCTACCATGGCTGTACTATATTCTACCATGGCTCTACTTCATTCTACCATGGCTCTACTTCTTTCTACCATGGCTCTACTTCATTCTACATGACTCTACTACATTCTACATGACTCTACTACACACTACCATGGCTCTCCTTCATTCTACAATGTCTCTACTTCATTCTAGATGACTCTACTACACATTACCAAGGCTCTACTCCATTCTACCATGGCTACTTTATTCTACCAGGGCTCTACTTCATTCTACCATGGTTCTACTTCATTCTACATGACTCTTCTACACACTACAATGGCTCTACTCTATTCCACCATGGCTCTACTTCATTCTACCATGGCTCTACTTCATTCTACATGACTCTACTACACACTACCATGGCTCTACTCCGTTCTACCATGTCTCTACTTCATTCTACCATGGCTCTACTTCATTCCACCATGGCTCTACTTCATTCTACATAACTCTACTACGCACTGCCATGTCTCTACTCCATTCTACCATGGCTCTACTTCATTCTACCATGGCTCTACTTCATTCTACCATGGCTCTACTTCATTCTACCTTGGCTCTACTTCATTCTACATGACTCTACTACACACTACCATGACTCTACTCCATTCTTCCATGGCTCTACTATATTCTACCATCGCTCTACTTCATTCTACCTTGGCTCTACTTCATTCTACATGACTCTACTACACACTACCATGGCTCTACTCCATTCTACCATGGCTATACTATATTCTACCATGGCTCTACTTCATTCTACCATGGCTCTACTTCTTTCTAACATGGCTCTACTTCATTCTACATAACTCTACTACATTCTACATGACTCTACTACACACTACCATGGCTCTACTCCATTCTACCACGGCTCTACTTCATTCTACTATGGCTCTACTTCATTCTACCATGACTCTACTTCATTCTACCATGGCTCTACTTCATTCTACCATGGCTCTACTTCATTCTACATGACTCTACTACATACTACCATGGCTCTACTCCATTCTACCATGGCTCTACTATATTCTACCATGGCTATTCTTCATTCTACCATGGCTCTACTTCATTCTACTATCGCTCTACTTCATTCTACCATGGCTCTACTTCATTCTACCATGGGTCTACTGCATTCTACATGACTCTACTACACACTACCATGGCTCTACTTCATTCTACAATGTCTCTACTTCATTCTAGATGACTCTACTACACACTACCATGGCTCCACTCCATTCTACCATGGCTCTACTTTACTCTACCATGGCTCTACTTCATTCTACCATGGCTCTACTTCATTCTACATGACTCTACTACACGCTACCATGGCTCTACTCCATTCTACCATGGCTCTACTTCATTCTACCATGCCTTACTTCATTCTACATGACTTTACTATACGCTACCATGGCATTACTCCATTCTACCATGGCTCTACTTCATTCTACCATGGCTCTACTTCATTCTACATGACTCTACCACACACTACCATGGCTCTACTCCATTCTACTATGGCTCTACTCTCTTCTACCATGGCTCACCTTCATTCTACTATGGCTCTACTTCATTCTACATGACTCTACTACACACTACAATGGCTCTACTCCATTCTACCATGGCTCTACTATATTCTACCATGGCTCTACTTCATTCTACCATGGCTCTACTTCATTCTACCAAGGCTCTACTGCATTCTACATGATTCTACTACACACTACCATGGCTCTACTTCATTCTACAATGTCTCTACTTCATTCTAGATGACTCTACTACACACTACCATGGCTCTACTCCATTCTACCAATGCTCTACTTTATTCTACCATGGCTCTACTTCATTCTACTATGGCTCTACTTCATTCTACATGACTCTACTAAACACTTCCATGGCTCTACTCCATTCTACCATGGCTCTACTTCATTCTAGCATGGCTCTACTTCATTCTACCATGACTCTACTTCATTCTACCATGGCTCTACTTCATTCTACATGACTCTATTCCGCACTACCATGGCTCTACTCCATTCTACCATGGCTCTACTTCATTCTACCATTGCTCTACTTCATTCTACTACGGCTCTACTTCATTCTACATGACTCTACTACACACTACCATTGCTCTACTCCATTCTACCATGGCTCTACTATATTCTACCATGGCTCTACTTCATTCTACCATTTCTCTACTTCATTCTTCCATGGCTTTACTTCATTCTACCATGGCTCTACTTCATTCTACCATGGCTCTACTTCATTCTATATGACTCTACTACACACTACCATGGCTCTACTCCATTCTACCATGGCTCTACTTCATTCTACCATGGCTCTACTTCATTCTACATGACTCTACTACACACTACCATGGCTGTACTCCATTCTACCATAGCTCTACTATATTCTACCATGGCTCTACTTCATTCTACCATGGCTCTACTTCATTGTACCATGGCTCTACTTCATTCTACCATAGCTCTACTTCACGATCATTCTACCATCGCTCTACTTCATTCTATCATGGCTCTACTTCATTCTACATCACTCTATTACGCACTACCATGGCTCTACTCCATTCTACCATGGCTCTACTTCATTCTACCATCGCTCTACTTCATTGTACTATGGCTCTACTTCATTCTACATGACTCTACTACACACTACCATGGCTCTACTCCATTCTACAAATGCTCTACTTTATTCTACCATGGCTCTACTTCATTCTACCATGGCTCTACTTCATTCTACATGACTCTACTACACACTACACACTACCATGGCTCTACTCCATTCTACCATGGCTCTACTTCATTCTACCATGGCTCTACTTCATTCTACATGACTCTACCACACACTACCATGGCTCTACTCCATTCTAACATGGCTCTACTATATTCTACCATGGCTCTACTTCATTCTACCAAGGCTCTACTTCTTTCTACCATAGCTCTACTTCATTCTACCATGGCTCTACTTCATTCTACATGACTCTACTACACACTACACACTACCATGGCTCTACTTCATTCTACCATGGCTCTACTTCATTCTACCATGGCTCTACTTCATTCTACATCACTCTACTTCATTCTACCATTGCTCTACTTCATTCTACCATGGCTCTACTTCATTCTACTATGGCTCTACTTCATTCTACCATGGCTCTACTTCATTCTACATGACTCTACTACACACTACCATGGCTCTACTCCATTCTACCATGGCTCTACTATTTTCTACCTTGACTCTACTTCATTCTACTATGGCTCTACTTCAATCTACTATGGCTCTACTCCATTCTACCATGAATCTACTATATTCTACCATGGCTCTATTTCATTCTATCATGGCTCTTCGTCATTCTACCATGGCTTTACTTCATTCTACATGACTCTACTACACACTGCCATGGCTCTACTCCATTCTACCATGGCTCTACTTCATTCTACCATGGCTCTACTTCATTCTACATGATTCTACTACACACTACCATGGCTCTACTTCATTCTACAATGTCTCTACTTCATTCTAGATGACTCTACTACACACTACCATGGCTCTACTCCATTCTACCAATGCTCTACTTTATTCTACCTTGGCTCTACTTCATTCTACCATGGCTCTACTTCATTCTACATGACTCTACTACACACTACACACTACCATGGCTCTACTCCATTCTACCATGGCTCTAGTTCATTCTACCATGGCTCTACTTCATTCTACATGACTGTACCACACACTACCATGACTCTACTCCATTCTACCATGGCTCTACTATATTCTACCATGGCTCTACTTCATTCTACCATGGCTCTACTTCTTTCTACCATGGCTCTACTTGATTCTCCCATGGGTCCGCTCAGGCAATGTGCTTGTACAGTCAACCCACCCAGGCCCGCAACATGGCTCTACTTCATTCTACCATGGCTCTACTTCATATTACCATGGCTCTATACTTCATTCTACAGGACTCTACTACACACTACCATGGCTCTACTTCATTCTACCATGGCTCTACTTCATTCTACCATGGCTCTCCTTCATTCTACATGACTCTACTTCATTCTACCGTGGCTCTACTTCATTCTACCATGGCTCTACTTCATTTTGCTTTGGCTCTACTTCATTCTACCATGGCTCTACTTCATTCTACATGACACTACTACACACTACCATGGCTCTACTCCATTCTACCATGGCTCTACTATATTCTACCATTGCTCTACTTCATTCTACCATGGCTCTACTTCATTCTACCATGGCTCTACTTCATTCTACCATGGCTCTACTTCATTGTACCATGGCTCTACTTCATTCTACATGACTCTACTACACACTACCATGGCTCTACTCCATTCTACCATGACTCTACTATATTCTACCATTACTCTATTTCATTCTACCATGGCTCTTCGTCATTCTACTATTGCTATACTTCATTCTACTTGACTCTACTACACACTGCCATGGCTCTACTCCATTCTACCATGGCTCTACTTCATTCTACCATGGCTCTACTTCATTCTACATGACTCTACTACACACTACCATGGCTCTACTCCATTCTACCATGGCTCTACTCTATTCTTCCATGTCTCTAGTTCATTCTACCATGGCTCTCCTTCATTCTACCATGGCTCTACTTCATTCTACCATGGCTCTACTACACACTACCATGTCTCTACTCCATTCTACCGTGGCTCTACTTCATTCTACCATGGCTGTACTTCATTCTACCATGGCTCTACTTCTTTCTACCATTGCTCTACTTCATTCTACATGACTCTACTACATTCTACATGACTCTACTACACACTACCATGGCTCTACTCCATTCTACCACGGCTCTACTTCATTCTACTATGGCTGTACTTCATTCTACCATGACTCTACTTCATTCTACCATGGCTCTACTTCATTCTACCATGGCTCTACTTCATTCTACATGACTCTACTACATACTACCATGGCTCTACTCCATTCTACCATGGCTCTACTATATTCTACCATGGCTCTACTTCACTCTACCATGGCTCTACTTCATTCTACTATCGCTCTACTTCATTCTACCATGGCTCTACTTCATTCTACCATGGGTCTACTGCATTCTACATGACTCTACTACACACTACCATGGCTCTACTTCATTCTACAATGTCTCTACTTCATTCTAGATGACTCTACTACACACTACCATGGCTCCACTCCATTCTAGCATGGCTCTACTTTACTCTACCATAGCTCTACTTCATTCTACCATTGCTCTACTTCATTCTACATGACTCTACTACACGCTACCATGGCTCTACTCCATTCTTCCATGGCTCTACTTCATTCTACCATGGCTCTACTTCATTCTACATGACTCTACTACACGCTACCATGGCTCTACTCCATTCTACCATGGCTCTACTTCATTCTACCATGGCTCTACTTCATTCTACATGACTCTACCACACGCTACCATGGCTCTACTCCATTCTACCATGGCTCTACTATCTTCTACCATGGCTCAACTTTATTCTACCATGGCTCTACTTCTTTCTACCATGGCTCTACTTCATTCTACCATGGGTCTACTTCATATTACCATGGCTCTATACTTCATTCTACATGACTCTACTACACACTACCATGGCACTACTCCATTCTTCCATGGCTCTACTTCATTCTACCACGGCTCTACTTCATTCTACCATGGCTCTACTTCATTCTACCATGGCTCTACTTCATTCTACAATGGCTCTACTTCATTCTACCATGGCTCTACTTCATTCTACATGACTCTACTACGCACTACCATTGCTCTATTCCATTCTACCATGGCTCTACTTCATTCTACCATTGCTCTACTTCATTCTACCATGGCTCTCCTTCATTTTACATGACTCTACTACACACTACCATGGCTCTACTCCATTCTACCATCGCTCTACTTCATTCTACCATGTCTCTACTTCATTCTACAATTGCGCTACTTCATTCTACCAATGCTCTACTTCATTCTACATAACTCTACTACACACTACCATGGTTATACTCCATTCTACCATGGCTCTACTATATTCTACCATGGCTCTACTTCATTCTATCTTGGCTCTACTTCAGTCTACCATTACTCTACTTCATTCTACCATGGCTCTACTTCATTCTACCATGGCTCTACTTCATTCTACCATGACTCTACTTCATTCTACCATGGCTATACTTCATTCTACCATGGCTATACTTCATTCTACCAAGGCTCTACTTCATTCTACATGACTCTATTCCTCACTACCATAGCTCTACTCCATTCTACCATGGCTCTACTTCATTCTACCATGGCTCTACTTCATTCTACATGACTCTACTACACACTACAGACTACCATGGCTCTACTCCATTCTACCATGGCTCTACTTCATTCTACCATGGCTCTACTTAATTCTACATGACTCTACCACTCACTACCATGGCTCTACTCCATTCTACCATGGTTCTACTATATTCTACCATGGCTCTACTTCATTCTACCATGGCTCTACTTCTTTCTACCATGGCTCTACTTGATTCTCCCATGGGTCCGCTCAGGCAATGTGCTTGTACAGTCAACCCACCCAGGCCCGCAACATGGCTCTACTTCATTCTACCATGGCTCTACTTCATATTACCATGGCTCTATACTTCATTCTACAGGACTCTACTACACACTACCATGGCTCTACTTCATTCTACCATGGCTCTACTTCATTTTACCATGGCTCTCCTTCATTCTACATGACTCTACTTCATTCTACCGTGGCTCTACTTCATTCTACCATGGCTCTACTTCATTCTGCTATGGCTCTACTTCATTCTACCATGGCTCTACTTCATTCTACATGACACTACTACACACTACCATGGCTCTACTCCATTCTACCATGGCTCTACTATATTCTACCATTGCTCTACTTCATTCTACCATGGCTCTACTTCATTCTACCATGGCTCTACTTCATTCTTCCATGGCTCTACTTCATTGTACCATGGCTCTACTTCATTCTTCATGACTCTACTACACACTACCATTGCTCTACTCCATTCTACCATGGCTCTACTATATTCTTCCATCGCTCTACTTCATTCTACCATGGCTCTACTTCATTCTGCTATGGCTCTACTTCATTCTACCATGCCTCTACTTCATTCTACATGACACTACTACACACTACCATGGCTCTACTCCATTCTACCATGGCTCTACTATATTCTACCATTGCTCTACTTCATTCTACCATGGCTGTACTTCATTCTACCATGGCTCTACTTCATTCTTCCATGGCTCTACTTCATTGTACCATGGCTCTACTTCATTCTTCATGACTCTACTACACACTACCATGGCTCTACTCCATTCTACCATGACTCTACTATATTCTACCATGACTCTATTTCATTCTACCATGGCTCTTCGTCATTCTACTATTGCTATACTTCATTCTACTTGACTCTACTACACACTGCCATGTCTCTAGTTCATTCTACCATGGCTCTCCTTCATTCTACCATGGCTCTACTTCATTCTACCATGGCTCTACTACACACTACCATGTCTCTACTCCATTCTACCGTGGCTCTACTTCATTCTACCATGGCTGTACTTCATTCTACCATGGCTCTACTTCATTCTACATGACTCTACTACACACTACCATGGTTCTACTCCATTCTACCATGGCTCTACTATTTTCTACCATGGCTCTACTTCATTCTACCATGGCTCTACTTCATTCTACCATGGCTCTACTTCATTCTACCATGGGTTTACTTCATACTACCATGGCTCTATACTTCATTCTACATGACTCTACTTCATTCTACCATGGCTCTACTTCATTCTACCATGGCTCTACTTCATTCTACCATGGCTCTACTTCATTCTACCATGGCTCTACTTCATTCTACCATGGCTCTACTTCATTCTACTATGGCTCTACTTCATTCTACCATGGTTCTACTTCATTCTACATGACTCTACTACACACTACCATGGCTCTACTCCATTCAACCATGGCTCTACTAAATTCTACCATGGCTCTACTTCATTCTACCTTGGCTCTACTTCATTCTACATGACTCTACTACACACTACCATGGCTCTACTCCATTCTACCATGGCTCTACTTCATTCTACTATGGCTCTACTTCATTCTATCATGGCTCTACTTCATTCTACATGACTCTACTACATGCTACCATGGCTCTACTTCATTCTACCATCGCTCTACTTCATTCTACTATGGCTCTACTTCATTCTACCATGGCTCTACTACACACTACCATGGCTCTACTTCATTCTATCATGGCTCTACTTCATTCTACCATGGCTCTACTTCATTCTACCTTGGCTCTACTTCATTCTACATGACTCTACTACACACTACCATGACTCTACTCCATTCTACCATTGCTCTACTATATTCTACCATGGCTCTACTTGATTCTACCTTGGCTCTACTTCATTCTACATGACTCTACTACACACTACCATGGCTCTACTCCATTCTACCATGGCTCTACTATATTCTACCATGGCTCTACTTCATTCTACCATGGCTCTACTTCTTTCTACCATTGCTCTACTTCATTCTACATGACTCTACTACATTCTACATGACTCTACTACACACTACCATGGCTCTACTCCATTCTACCACGGCTCTACTTCATTCTACTATGGCTGTACTTCATTCTACCATGACTCTACTTCATTCTACCATGGCTCTACTTCATTCTACCATGGCTCTACTTCATTCTACATGACTCTACTACATACTACCATGGCTCTACTCCATTCTACCATGGCTCTACTATATTCTACCATGGCTCTACTTCACTCTACCATGGCTCTACTTCATTCTACTATCGCTCTACTTCATTCTACCATGGCTCTACTTCATTCTACCATGGGTCTACTGCATTCTACATGACTCTACTACACACTACCATGGCTCTACTTCATTCTACAATGTCTCTACTTCATTCTAGATGACTCTACTACACACTACCATGGCTCCACTCCATTCTAGCATGGCTCTACTTTACTCTACCATAGCTCTACTTCATTCTACCATTGCTCTACTTCATTCTACATGACTCTACTACACGCTACCATGGCTCTACTCCATTCTACCATGGCTCTACTTCATTCTACCATGGCTCTACTTCATTCTACATGACTCTACCACACGCTACCATGGCTCTACTCCATTCTACCATGGCTCTACTTCATTCTACCATGGCTCTACTTCATTCTACATGACTCTACCACACGCTACCATGGCTCTACTCCATTCTACCATGGCTCTACTATCTTCTACCATGGCTCAACTTTATTCTACCATGGCTCTACTTCTTTCTACCATGGCTCTACTTCATTCTACCATGGGTCTACTTCATATTACCATGGCTCTATACTTCATTCTACATGACTCTACTACACACTACCATGGCACTACTCCATTCTTCCATGGCTCTACTTCATTCTACCACGGCTCTACTTCATTCTACCATGGCTCTACTTCATTCTACCATGGCTCTACTTCATTCTACAATGGCTCTACTTCATTCTACCATGGCTCTACTTCATTCTACATGACTCTACTACGCACTACCATTGCTCTATTCCATTCTACCATGGCTCTACTTCATTCTACCATTGCTCTACTTCATTCTACCATGGCTCTCCTTCATTTTACATGACTCTACTACACACTACCATGGCTCTACTCCATTCTACCATCGCTCTACTTCATTCTACCATGGCTCTACTTCATTCTACAATGGCGCTACTTCATTCTACCAATGCTCTACTTCATTCTACATAACTCTACTACACACTACCATGGTTATACTCCATTCTACCATGGCTCTACTATATTCTACCATGGCTCTACTTCATTCTATCTTGGCTCTACTTCAGTCTACCATTACTCTACTTCATTCCACCATGGCTCTACTTCATTCTACCATGGCTCTACTTCATTCTACCATGGCTCTACTTCATTCTACCATGACTATACTTCATTCTACCAAGGCTCTACTTCATTCTACATGACTCTATTCCTCACTACCATAGCTCTACTCCATTCTACCATGGCTCTACTTCATTCTACCATGGCTCTACTTCATTCTACTATGGCTCTACTTCATTCTACATGACTCTAGTACACACTACCATGGCTCTACTCCATTCTACCATCGCTCTACTATATTCTACCATGGCTCTACTTCATTCTACCATTGCTCTACTTCATTCTACCATGGCTCTACTTCATTCTACCATGGCTCTACTTCATTCTACCATGGCTCTACTTCATTCTATATGACTCTACTACACACTACCATGGCTCTACTCCATTCTACCATGGCTCTACTTCATTGTACCATGTCTCTACTTCATTCTACCATGGCTCTACTTCATTTTACCATGGCTCTACTTCATTCTACATGACTTTACTACACACTACCATGGCTTTACTCCATTATACCATGGCTCTACTTCATTCTACCATGGCTCTACTTCATTCTACCATGGCTCTACTTCATTCTACCATAGCTCTACTTCATGATCATTCTACCATCGCTCTACTTCATTCTATCATTGCTCTACTTGATTCTACATGACTCTATTGCACACTACCATGGCTCTACTCCATTCTACCATGGCTCTACTTCATTCTACCATGGCTCTACTTCATTCTACTATGGCTCTACTTCATTCTACATGACTCTACTACACACTACTATGGCTCTACTCCATTCTACCATCGCTCTACTATATTCTACCATGGCTCTACTTCATTCTACCATGGCTCTACTCCATTCTACCAAGGCTCTACTGCATTCTAAATGACTCTACTACACACTACCATGGCTCTACTACATTCTACAATGTCTCTACTTCATTCTAGATGACTCTACTACACACTACCATGGCTCCACTCCATTCTACCAATGCTCTACTTTATTCTACCATGGCTCTACTTCATTCTACTATGGCTCTACTTCATTCTACATGACTCTACTACACACATTCATGGCTCTACTCCATTCTACCATGGCTCTACTTCATTCTAGCATGGCTCTACTTCATTCTACCATGACTCTACTTCATTCTACCATGGCTCTACTTCATTCTACATGACTCTATTCCGCACTACCATGGCTCTACTCCATTCTACCATGGCTCTACTTCATTCTACCATGGCTCTACTTCATTCTACTATGGCTATACTTCATTCTACATGACTGTAGTACACACTACCATGGCTCTACTCCATTCTACCATGGCTCTACTATATTCTACAATGGCTCTACTTCATTCTACCATTTCTATACTTCATTCTACAATGGCTTTACTTCATTCTACCATGGCTCTACTTCATTCTACCATGGCTCTACTACACACTACCATGGCTGTACTCCATTCTACCATGGCTCTACTATATTCTACCATGGCTCTACTTCATTCTACCATGGCTCTACTTCATTGTACCATGGCTCTACTTCATTCTACCATAGCTCTACTTCACGATCATTCTACCATCGCTCTACTTCATTCTGTCATGGCTCTACTTCATTCTACATGACTCTATTACGCACTACCATGGCTCTACTCCATTCTACCATGGCTCTACTTCATTCTAACATGGCTCTACTTCTTTCTACCATGGCTCTACTTCATTCTACATGACTCTACTACATTCTACATGACTCTACTACACACTACCATGGCTCTACTCCATTCTACCACGGCTCTACTTCATTCTACTATGGCTGTACTTCATTCTACCATGACTCTACTTCATTCTACCATGGCTCTACTTCATTGTACCATGGCTCTACTTCATTCTACAAGACTCTACTATATACTACCATGGCTCTACTCCATTCTACCATGGCTCTACTATATTCTACTATGGCTCTACTTCATTCTACCATGGCTCTACTTCATTCTACTATCTCTCTACTTCATTCTACCATGGCTCTACTTCATTCTACCATGAGTCTACTGCATTCTACATGACTCTACTACACACTACCATGGCTCTACTTCATTCTACAATATCTCTACTTCATTCTAGATGACTCTACTACACACTACCATGGCTCCACTCCATTCTACCATGGCTCTACTTTACTCTACCATGGCTCTACTTCATTCTACCATGGCTCTACTTCATTCTACATGACTCTACTACACGCTACCATGGCTCTACTCCATTCTACCATGGCTCTACTTCATTCTACCATGGCTCTACTTCATTCTACATGACTCTACTACACGCTACCATGGCTCTACTCCATTCTACCATGGCTCTACTTCATTCTACCATGGCTCTACTTCATTCTACATGACTCTACCACACACTACCATGGCTCTACTCCATTCTACCATGGCTCTACTATCTTCTACCATGGCTCAACTTCATTCTACCATGGCTCTACTTCATATTACCATGGCTCAATACTTCATTCTACATGACTCTACTACACACTACCATGGCACTACTCCATTCTTCCATGGCTCTACTTCATTCTACCACAGCTCTCCTTCATTCTACCATGGCTCTACTTCATTCTACCATGGCTCTACTTCATTCTACCATGGCTCTACTTCATTCTACCATGGCTCTACTTCATTCTACCATGGCTCTACTTCATTCTACATGACTCTATTCCGCACTACCATGGCTCTTCTCCATTCTACCATAGCTCTACTTCATTCTACCATGGCTCTACTTCATTCTACTATGGCTCTATTTCGTTCTACATGACTCTAGTACACACTACCATGGCTCTACTCCATTCTACCATTGCTCTACTATATTCTACCATGGCTCTACTTCATTCTACCATGGCTCTACTCCATTCTGCCATTGCTCTACTATATTCTACCATGGCTCTACTACACACTACAATGGCTCTACTTCATTCTACCATTCCTCTACTTCATTCTACCATTGCTCTACTTCATTCTACCATGGCTTTACTTCATTCTACCATGGCTCTACTTCATTCTATATGACTCTACTACACACTACCATGGCTCTACTCCATTCTACCATGGCTCTACTTCATTGTACCATGGCTCTACTTCATTCTACCATGGCTCTACTTCATTTTACCATGGCTCTACTTCATTCTACATGACTTTACTACACACTACCATGGCTCTACTCCATTCTACCATGGCTCTACTATATTCTACCATGGCTCTACTTCATTCTACCATGGCTCTACTTCATTCTACCATGGCTCTACTTCATTCTACCATAGCTCTACTTCATGATCATTCTACCATCGCTCTACTTCATTCTATCATTGCTCTACTTGATTCTACATGACTCTACTACACACTACCATGGCTCTACTTCATTCTACAATGTCTCTACTTCATTCTAGATGACTCTACTACACACTACCATGGCTCTACTCCTTTCTACCAATGCTCTACTTTGTTCTACCATGGCTCTACTTCATTCTACTATGGCTCTACTTCATTCTACATGACTCTACTACACACTTCCATGGCTCTACTCCATTCTACCATGGCTCTACTTCATTCTAGCATGGCTCTACTTCATTCTACCATGACTCTACTTCATTCTACCATGGCTCTACTTCATTCTACATGACTCTATTCTGCACTTCCATGGCTCTACTCCATTCTACCATGGCTCTACTTCATTCTACCATGGCTCTACTTCATTCTACTATGTCTCTACTTCATTCTACATGACTCTAGTACACACTACCATGGCTCTACTCCATTCTACCATGGCTCTAAGAGTGACTACTATATTCTACCATGGCTCTACTTCATTCTACCATTTCTCTACTTCATTCTACCATGGCTTTACTTCATTCTACCATTGCTCTACTTCATTCTACCATGGCTCTACTACACACTTCCATGGCTGTACTCCATTCTACCATGGCTCTACTATATTCTACCATGGCTCTACTTCATTCTACCATGGCTCTACTTCATTATACCATGGCTCTACTTCATTCTACCATAACTCTACTTCACGATCATTCTACCATCGCTCTACTTCATTCGATCATGACTCTACTTCATTCTACATGACTCTATTACGCACTACCATGGCTCTACTCCATTCTACCATGGCTCTTCTTAATTCTACCAATGCTCTACTCCATTCTACCATGGCTCTACTTCATTCAACATGACTCTACTACACACTACCATGGCTTTACTCCATTATACCATGGCTCTACTTCATTCTACCATGGCTCTACTTCATTCTACCATGGCTCTACTTCATTCTACCATAGCTCTACTTCATGATCATTCTACCATCGCTCTACTTCATTCTATCATTGCTCTACTTGATTCTACATGACTCTATTGCACACTACCATGGCTCTACTCCATTCTACCATGGCTCTACTATATTCTACCATGGCTCTACTTCACTCTACCATGGCTCTACTTCATTCTACTATCGCTCTACTTCATTCTACCATGGCTCTACTTCATTCTAGATGACTCTACTACACACTACCATGGCTCTACTCCATTCTACCATGGCTCTACTTCATTGTACCATGGCTCTACTTCATTCTACCATGGCTCTACTTCATTTTACCATGGCTCTACTTCATTCTACATGACTTTACTACACACTACCATGGCTCTACTCCATTCTACCATGGCTCTACTATATTCTACCATGGCTCTACTTCATTCTACCATGGCTCTACTTCATTCTACCATGGCTCTACTTCATTCTACCATAGCTCTACTTCATGATCATTCTACCAGCGCTCTACTTCATTCTATCATTGCTCTACTTGATTCTACATGACTCTACTACACACTACCATGGCTCTACTTCATTCTACAATGTCTCTACTTCATTCTAGATGACTCTACTACACACTACCATGGCTCTACTCCTTTCTACCAATGCTCTACTTTGTTCTACCATGGCTCTACTTCATTCTACTATGGCTCTACTTCATTCTACATGACTCTACTACACACTTCCATGGCTCTACTCCATTCTACCATGGCTCTACTTCATTCTAGCATGGCTCTACTTCATTCTACCATGACTCTACTTCATTCTACCATGGCTCTACTTCATTCTACATGACTCTATTCTGCACTTCCATGGCTCTACTCCATTCTACCATGGCTCTACTTCATTCTACCATGGCTCTACTTCATTCTACTATCTCTCTACTTCATTCTACATGACTCTAGTACACACTACCATGGCTCTACTCCATTCTATCATGGCTCTAAGAGTGACTACTATATTCTACCATGGCTCTACTTCATTCTACCATTTCTCTACTTCATTCTACCATGGCTTTACTTCATTCTACCATTGCTCTACTTCATTCTACCATGGCTCTACTACACACTTCCATGGCTGTACTCCATTCTACCATGGCTCTACTATATTCTACCATGGCTCTACTTCATTCTACCATGGCTCTACTTCATTATACCATGGCTCTACTTCATTCTACCATAACTCTACTTCACGATCATTCTACCATCGCTCTACTTCATTCGATCATGACTCTACTTCATTCTACATGACTCTATTACGCACTACCATGGCTCTACTCCATTCTACCATGGCTCTTCTTAATTCTACCAATGCTCTACTCCATTCTACCATGGCTCTACTTCATTCAACATGACTCTACTACACACTACCATGGCTTTACTCCATTATACCATGGGTCTACTTCATTCTACCATGGCTCTACTTCATTCTACCATAGCTCTACTTCACGATCATTCTACCATCGCTCTACTTCATTCTGTCATGGCTCTACTTCATTCTACATGACTCTATTACGCACTACCATGGCTCTACTCCATTCTACCATGGCTCTACTTCATTCTAACATGGCTCTACTTCTTTCTACCATGGCTCTACTTCATTCTACATGACTCTACTACATTCTACATGACTCTACTACACACTACCATGGCTCTACTCCATTCTACCACGGCTCTACTTCATTCTACTATGGCTGTACTTCATTCTACCATGACTCTACTTCATTCTACCATGGCTCTACTTCATTGTACCATGGCTCTACTTCATTCTACAAGACTCTACTATATACTACCATGGCTCTACTCCATTCTACCATGGCTCTACTATATTCTACTATGGCTCTACTTCATTCTACCATGGCTCTACTTCATTCTACTATCTCTCTACTTCATTCTACCATGGCTCTACTTCATCCTACCATGAGTCTACTGCATTCTACATGACTCTACTACACACTACCATGGCTCTACTTCATTCTACAATATCTCTACTTCATTCTAGATGACTCTACTACACACTACCATAGCTCCACTCCATTCTACCATGGCTCTACTTTACTCTACCATGGCTCTACTTCATTCTACCATGGCTCTACTTCATTCTACATGACTCTACTACACGCTACCATGGCTCTACTCCATTCTACCATGGCTCTACTTCATTCTACCATGGCTCTACTTCATTCTACATGACTCTACTACACGCTACCATGGCTCTACTCCATTCTACCATGGCTCTACTTCATTCTACCATGGCTCTACTTCATTCTACATGACTCTACCACACACTACCATGGCTCTACTCCATTCTACCATGGCTCTACTATCTTCTACCATGGCTCAACTTCATTCTACCATGGCTCTACTTCATATTACCATGGCTCAATACTTCATTCTACATGACTCTACTACACACTACCATGGCACTACTCCATTCTTCCATGGCTCTACTTCATTCTACCACAGCTCTCCTTCATTCTACCATGGCTCTACTTCATTCTACCATGGCTCTACTTCATTCTACCATGGCTCTACTTCATTCTACCATGGCTCTACTTCATTCTACCATGGCTCTACTTCATTCTACATGACTCTATTCCGCACTACCATGGCTCTACTCCATTCTACCATGGCTCTACTTCATTCTACCATGGCTCTACTTCATTCTACTATGGCTCTACTTCGTTCTACATGACTCTAGTACACACTACCATGGCTCTACTCCATTCTACCATTGCTCTACTATATTCTACCATGGCTCTACTTCATTCTACCATGGCTCTACTCCATTCTGCCATTGCTCTACTATATTCTACCATGGCTCTACTACACACTACAATGGCTCTACTTCATTCTACCATTCCTCTACTTCATTCTACCATTGCTCTACTTCATTCTACCATGGCTCTACTTCATTCTACCATGGCTCTACTTCATTCTATATAACTCTACTACATACTACCATGGCTCTACTCCATTCTACCATGGCTCTACTTCATTGTACCATGGCTCTACTTCATTCTACCATGGCTCTACTTCATTTTACCATGGCTCTACTTCATTCTACATGACTTTACTACACACTACCATGGCTCTACTCCATTCTACCATGGCTCTACTATATTCTACCATGGCTCTACTTCATTCTACCATGGCTCTACTTCATTCTACCATGGCTCTACTTCATTCTACCATGGCTCTACTTCATTCTACCATAGCTCTACTTCATGATCATTCTACCATCGCTCTACTTCATTCTATCATTGCTCTACTTGATTCTACATGACTCTACTACACACTACCATGGCTCTACTTCATTCTACAATGTCTCTACTTCATTCTAGATGACTCTACTACACACTACCATGGCTCTACTCCTTTCTACCAATGCTCTACTTTGTTCTACCATGGCTCTACTTCATTCTACTATGGCTCTACTTCATTCTACATGACTCTACTACACACTTCCATGGCTCTACTCCATTCTACCATGGCTCTACTTCATTCTAGCATGGCTCTACTTCATTCTACCATGACTCTACTTCATTCTACCATGGCTCTACTTCATTCTACATGACTCTATTCTGCACTTCCATGGCTCTACTCCATTCTACCATGGCTCTACTTCATTCTACCATGGCTCTACTTCATTCTACTATGTCTCTACTTCATTCTACATGACTCTAGTACACACTACCATGGCTCTACTCCATTCTACCATGGCTCTAAGAGTGACTACTATATTCTACCATGGCTCTACTTCATTCTACCATTTCTCTACTTCATTCTACCATGGCTTTACTTCATTCTACCATTGCTCTACTTCATTCTACCATGGCTCTACTACACACTTCCATGGCTGTACTCCATTCTACCATGGCTCTACTATATTCTACCATGGCTCTACTTCATTCTACCATGGCTCTACTTCATTATACCATGGCTCTACTTCATTCTACCATAACTCTACTTCACGATCCTTCTACCATCGCTCTACTTCATTCGATCATGACTCTACTTCATTCTACATGACTCTATTACGCACTACCATGGCTCTACTCCATTCTACCATGGCTCTACTTCATTCTACCATGGCTCTACTTCATTCTACTATGGCTCTACTTCATTCTACATGACTCTACTACACACTACCATGGCTCTACTCCATTCTACCAATGCTCTACTTTATTCTACCATGGCTCTACTTCATTCTACCATGGCTCTACTTCATTCTACATGACTCTACTACACACTACACACTACCATGGCTCTACTCCATTCTTTCATGGCTCTACTTCATTCTACCATGGCTCTACTTCATTCTACATGACTCTACCACATACTACCATGGCTCTACTCCATTCTACCATGGCTCTACTATATTCTACCATGGCTCTACTTCATTCTACCAAGGCTCTACTTCTTTCTACCATGGCTCTACTTGATTCTACCATGGGTCCGCTCAGGCAATTTGCTTGTACAGTCAACCCACTCAGGCCCACAACATGGCTCTCCTTCATTCTACCATGGCTCTACTTCATATTACCGTGACTCTATACTTCATTCTACAGGACTCTACTACACACTACCATGGCTCTACTTCATTCTACAATGTCTCTACTTCATTCTAGATGACTCTACTACACACTACCATGGCTCTACTTCATTCTACCAATGCTCTACTTTATTCTACCATGGCTCTACTTCATTCTACCATGGCTCTCCTTCATTCTATATGACTCTACTACACACTACACACTACCATGGCTCTACTCCATTCTACCATGGCTCTAGTTCATTCTACCATGGCTCTACTTCATTCTACATGACTCTACCACACACTACCGTGACTCTACTCCATTCTACCATGGCTCTACTATATTCTACCATGGCTCTACTTCATTCTACCATGGCTCTACTTCTTTCTACCATGGCTCTACTTGATTCTACCATGGGTCCGCTCAGGCAATGTGCTTGTACAGTCAACCCACCCAGGCCCACAACATGGCTCTACTTCATTCTACCATGGCTCTACTTCATATTACCATGGCTCTATACTTCATTCTACAGGACTCTACTACACACTACCATGGCTCTACTTCATTCTACCATGGATCTACTTCATTCTACCATGGCTCTACTTCATTCTACATGACTCTACTTCATTCTACCATGGCTCTACTTCATTCTATCATGGCTTTACTTCATTCTACTATGGCTCTACTTCATTCTACCATGGCTCTACTTCATTCTACATGACTCTACTACACACTACCATGGCTCTACTCCATTCTACCATGGCTCTACTATATTCTACCATGGCTGTACTTCATTCTACCTTTGCTCTACTTCATTCTACATGACTCTACTAAACACTACCATGGCTCTACTCCATTCTACCATGGCTCTACTATATTCTACCATTGCTCTACTTCATTCTACCATGGCTCTACTTCATTCTAACATGGCTCTACTTCATTCTACCATGGCTCTACTTCATTCTACCATGGCTCTACTTCATTCTACCATGGCTCTACTAAACACAACCATGTCTCTACTCCATTCTACCATGGCTCTACTTCATTCTACCATGGCTGTACTTCATTCTACCATGGCTCTACTTCATTCTACATGACTCTACTACACACTACCATGGCTCTACTTCATTCTACCATGGCTCTACTATTTTCTACCATTGCTCTACTTCATTCTACCATGGCTCTACTTTACTCTACATGACTCTACTACACACTACCATGGCTCTACTCCATTCTACCATGGCTCTACTATATTCTACCATGGCTCTACTTCATTCTACCATGGCTCTACTCCATTCTACCATGGCTCTACTGCATTCTACATGACTCTACTACACACTACCATGGCTCTACTTCATTCTACATTGTCTCTATTTCATTCTAGATGACTCTACTACACACTACCATGGCTCTACTCCATTCTACCAATGCTCTAATTTATTCTACCATGGCTCTACTTCATTCTACCATGGCTCTACTTCATTCTACATGACTCTACCACTCACTACGATGGCTCTACTCCATTCTACCATGGCTGTACTATATTCTACCATGGCTCTACTTCATTCTACCAAGGCTCTACTTCTTTCTAACATGGCTCTACTTGATTCTACCATGGGTCCGCTCAGGCAATGTGCTTGTACAGTCAACCCACCCAGGCCCGCAACATGGCTCTACTTCATTCTACCATGGCTCTACTTCATATTACCATGGCTCTATACTTCATTCTACATGACTCTACTACACACTATCATGGCTCTACTTCATTCTACCATGGCTCTACTTCATTCTACCATAGCTCTACTTCATTCTACATGACTCTACTTCATTCTACCATGGCTCTACTTCATTCTACCATGGCTCTACTTCATTCTACTATGGCTCTACTTCATTCTACCATGGCTCTACTTCATTCTACCATGGCTCTACTTCATTCTACATGACTCTACTACACACTACACACTACCATGGCTCTACTCCATTCTATCATGGCTCTACTTCATTCTACCATGGCTCTACTTCATTCTACATGACCCTACCACACACTACCATGGCTCTACTCCATTCTACCATGGCTCTACTATATTCTACCATGGCTCTACTTCATTCTACCAAGGCTCTACTTGTTTCTACCATGGCTCTACTTCATTCTACCATGGGTCCGCTCAGGCAATTTGCTTGTACAGTCAACCCACCCAGGCCCGCAACATGGCTCTACTTCATTCTACCATGGCTCTACTTCATATTACCGTGGCTCTATACTTCATTCTACAGGACTCTACTACACACTACCATGGCTCTACTTCATTCTACCATGGCTCTACTTCATTCTACCATGGCTCTACTTCATTCTACATCACTCTACTTCATTCTACCATGGCTCTACTTCATTCTACAATGGCTCTACTTCATTCTACTATGGCTCTACTTCATTCTACCATGGCTCTACTTCATTCTACATGACTCTACTACACACTACCATGGCTCTACTCCATTCTACCATGGCTCTACTATATTCTACCATGGCTCTACTTCATTCTACTATTGCTCTACTTCAATCTACCATGGCTCTACTCCATTCTACCATGATTCTACTATATTCTACCATGGCTCTATTTCATTCTACCATGGCTCTTCGTCATTCTACCATGGCTTTACTTCATTCTACATGACTCTACTACACACTGCCATGGCTCTACTCCATTCTTCCATGGCTCTACTTGATTCTACCATGGCTCTACTTCATTCTACATGATTCTACTACACACTACCATGGCTGTACTTCATTCTACAATGTCTCTACTTCATTCTAGATGACTCTACTACACACTACCATGGCTCTACTTCATTCTACCAATGCTCTACTTTATTCTACCATGGCTCTACTTCATTCTACCATGGCTCTCCTTCATTCTACCATGGCTCTACTATATTCTACCATGGCTCTACTTCATTCTACCATTTCTCTACTTCATTCTACCATGGCTTTACTTCATTCTACCATTGCTCTACTTCATTCTACCATGGCTCTACTACACACTACCATGGCTCTACTTCATTCTACCATGGCTCTACTTCATTGTACCATGGCTCTACTTCATTCTACCATAGCTCTACTTCACGATCATTCTACCATCGCTCTACTTCATTCTATCATGACTCTACTTCATTCTACATGACTCTATTACGCACTACCATGGCTCTACTCCATTCTACCATGGCTCTACTTCATTCTACCATGGCTCTACTTCATTCTACTATGGCTCTACTTCATTCTACATGACTCTACTACACACTACCATGGCTCTACTCCATTCTTCCATGGCTCTACTTGATTCTACCATGGCTCTACTTCATTCTACATGATTCTACTACACACTACCATGGCTCTACTTCATTCTACAATGTCTCTACTTCATTCTAGATGACTCTACTACACACTACCATGGCTCTACTTCATTCTACAATGTCTCTACTTCATTCTAGATGACTCTACTACACACTACCATGGCTCTACTTCATTCTACCAATGCTCTACTTTATTCTACCATGGCTCTACTTCATTCTACCATGGCTCTCCTTCATTCTATATGACTCTACTACACACTACACACTACCATGGCTCTACTCCATTCTACCATGGCTCTACTTCATTCTACTATGGCTCTACTTCATTCTACATGACTCTACTACACACTACCATGGCTCTACTCCATTCTTCCATGGCTCTACTTGATTCTACCATGGCTCTACTTCATTCTACATGATTCTACTACACACTACCATGGCTCTACTTCATTCTACAATGTCTCTACTTCATTCTAGATGACTCTACTACACACTACCATGGCTCTACTTCATTCTACCAATGCTCTACTTTATTCTACCATGGCTCTACTTCATTCTACCATGGCTCTCCTTCATTCTATATGACTCTACTACACACTACACACTACCATGGCTCTACTCCATTCTACCATGGCTCTAGTTCATTCTACCATGGCTCTACTTCATTCTAGATGACTCTACCACACACTACCGTGACTCTACTCCATTCTACCATGGCTCTACTATATTCTACCATGGCTCTACTTCATTCTACAGTGGCGGATCTAGAAATTTAGAAAGGGGGGTTGAGGTACCGGCGCGCTTCGCGCGCCGGAAATTTTTGGGGTTGCCACGCCCACCTTCGGTCACGTGAACGCATTCATACAATAAAAAATATAGCTGGAAGGCCGAACCGAGCAGGGGTCGTCACAAAAGAAATCTCGTACACTGTCCGACAGTGTTGTTTTAGTTAACTATAACTTTAACTAAATACATTTTAGTATGGCCTTTTGAAAATTTACAACTAACTAAAATTTTTTGCTAAGCTGGGAACTATAACTAAAATATCCAAGAACATACAAGAAGAAACCTGTCGGCAGAAATCCAAACTGAAATCCAGAAATCCACTCTGAAATCCGAAATCCACGTGAAATCCAGTGGATTTCGAAACCTCGTACGCCGAGGCGCGCCGTGGCGGACCCCTCGGGCCGAACTGAATATCTCGAAGCAACTCTAGGCCTAGTCAAACGTCTGGAGATCATTAAGGAACTGATACGTGAGTGTGTAATTGTGTCTGGTTGTTGTTGCTGTATGCCACTGCTGCATAATCATTTGATGGACTCGTGCAGTTATGTACGCAAAATACATTACTAGCCGCCAAAGGGGGGTGCATTTGCACCCCCCTTACCCCCCCTAAATCCGCCACTGTTCTACCATGGCTCTACTTGATTCTACCATCGGTCCGCTCAGGCAATGTGCTTGTACAGTCAACCCACCCAGGCCCACAACATGGCTCTACTTCATTCTACCATGGCTCTACTTCATATTACCATGGCTCTATACTTCATTCTACAGGACTCTACTACACACTACCATGGCTCTACTTCATTCTACCATGGATCTACTTCATTCTACCATGGCTCTACTTCATTCTACATGACTCTACTTCATTCTACCATGGCTCTACTTCATTCTATCATGGCTTTACTTCATTCTACTATGGCTCTACTTCATTCTACCATGGCTCTACTTCATTCTACATGACTCTACTACACACTACCATGGCTCTACTCCATTCTACCATGGCTCTACTATATTCTACCATGGCTGTACTTCATTCTACCTTTGCTCTACTTCATTCTACATGACTCTACTAAACACTACCATGGCTCTACTCCATTCTACCATGGCTCTACTATATTCTACCATTGCTCTACTTCATTCTACCATGGCTCTACTTCATTCTAACATGGCTCTACTTCATTCTACCATGGCTCTACTTCATTCTACCATGGCTCTACTTCATTCTACCATGGCTCTACTACACACTACCATGTCTCTACTCCATTCTACCATGGCTCTACTTCATTCTACCATGGCTGTACTTCATTCTACCATGGCTCTACTTCATTCTACATGACTCTACTACACACTACCATGGCTCTACTCCATTCTACCATGGCTCTACTATTTTCTACCATTGCTCTACTTCATTCTACCATGGCTCTACTTTACTCTACATGACTCTACTACACACTACCATGGCTCTACTCCATTCTACCATGGCTCTACTATATTCTACCATGGCTCTACTTCATTCTACCATGGCTCTACTCCATTCTACCATGGCTCTATTTCATTCTACATGACTCTACCACACACTACCGTGACTCTACTCCATTCTACCATGGCTCTACTATATTCTACCATGGCTCTACTTCATTCTACCATGGCTCTACTTCTTTCTACCATGGCTCTACTTGATTCTACCATGGGTCCGCTCAGGCAATGTGCTTGTACAGTCAACCCACCCAGGCCCACAACATGGCTCTACTTCATTCTACCATGGCTCTACTTCATATTACCATGGCTCTATACTTCATTCTACAGGACTCTACTACACACTACCATGGCTCTACTTCATTCTACCATGGATCTACTTCATTCTACCATGGCTCTACTTCATTCTACATGACTCTACTTCATTCTACCATGGCTCTACTTCATTCTATCCTGGCTTTACTTCATTCTACTATGGCTCTACTTCATTCTACCATGGCTCTACTTCATTCTACATGACTCTACTACACACTACCATGGCTCTACTCCATTCTACCATGGCTCTACTATATTCTACCATGGCTGTACTTCATTCTACCTTTACTCTACTTCATTCTACATGACTCTACTAAACACTACCATGGCTCTACTCCATTCTACCATGGCTCTACTATATTCTACCATTGCTCTACTTCATTCTACCATGGCTCTACTTCATTCTAACATGGCTCTACTTCATTCTACCATGGCTCTACTTCATTCTACCATGGCTCTACTTCATTCTACCATGGCTCTACTACACACTACCATGTCTCTACTCCATTCTACCATGGCTCTACTTCATTCTACCGTGGCTGTACTTCATTCTACCATGGCTCTACTTCATTCTACATGACTCTACTACACACTACCATGGCTCTACTCCATTCTACCATGGCTCTACTATTTTCTACCATGGCTCTACTTCATTCTACCTTGGCTCTACTTCATTCTACCATGGCTCTACTTCATTCTATTTGACTCTACTACACACTACCATGGCTGTACTCCATTCTACCATGGCTCTACTTCATTCTACCATGGCTCTACTTCATTCTACCATGGCTCTACTTCATTCTACCATGGCTCTACTTCATTCTACCATGGCTCTACTTCATTCTACCATGACTCTACTTCATTCTACCATGGCTCTACTTCATTCTACCAATGCTCTACATCATTATACATGACTCTATTACGCACTACCATGGCTCTACTCCATTCTACCATGGCTCTACTATATTCTACCATTGCTCTACTTCATTCTACCATGGCTCTACTTCATTCTACCATGGCTCTACTTCATTGTACCATGGCTCTACTTCATTCTACATGACTCTACTACACGCTACCATGGCTCTACTCCATTCTACCATGACTCTACTATATTCTACCATGGCTCTACTTCATTCTACCAAGGCTCTTCTTCATTCTACATGACTCTACTACACACTATCATGGCTCTACTCCATTCTACCATGGCTCTACTTCATTGTACCATGGCTCTACTTCATTGTATCATGGCTCTACTCCATTCTACCATGGCTCTACTGCATTCTACATGACTCTACTACACACTACCATGGCTCTACTTCATTCTACATTGTCTCTACTTCATTCTAGATGACTCTACTACACACTACCATGGCTCTACTCCATTCTACCAATGCTCTAATTTATTCTACCATGGCTCTACTTCATTCTACCATGGCTCTACTTCATTCTACATGACTCTACCACTCACTACCATGGTTCTACTCCATTCTACCATGGCGGTACTATATTCTACCATGGCTCTACTTCATTCTACCAAGGCTCTACTTCTTTCTAACATGGCTCTACTTGATTCTACCATGGGTCCGCTCAGGCAATGTGCTTGTACAGTCAACCCACCCAGGCCCGCAACATGGCTCTACTTCATTCCACCATGGCTCTACTTCATATTACCATGGCTCTATACTTCATTCTACATGACTCTACTACACACTACCATGGCTCTACTTCATTCTACCATGGCTCTACTTCATTCTACCATAGCTCTACTTCATTCTACATGACTCTACTTCATTCTACCATCGCTCTACTTCATTCTACCATGGCTCTACTTCATTCTACTATGGCTCTACTTCAATCTACCATGACTCTACTTCATTCTACATGACTCTACTACACACTACCATGGCTCTACTCCATTCTACCATGGCTCTACTATATTCTACCATGGCTCTACTTCATTCTACCTTGGCTCTACTTCATTCTACATGACTCTACTACACACTACCATGGCTCTACTCCATTCTACCATGGCTCTACTATATTCTACCATTGCTCTACTTCATTCTACCATGGCTCTACTTCATTGTACCATGGCTCTACTTGATTCTACCATGGCTCTACTTCATTCTACATGATTCTACTACACACTACCATGGCTCTACTTCATTCTACAATGTCTCTACTTCATTCTAGATGACTCTACTACACACTACCATGGCTCTACTTCATTCTACCAATGCTCTACTTTATTCTACCATGGCTCTACTTCATTCTACCATGGCTCTCCTTCATTCTATATGACTCTACTACACACTA
The DNA here is from genome assembly GCA_949130485.1 of Agelas oroides. Lineage (NCBI taxonomy): Eukaryota > Metazoa > Porifera > Demospongiae > Agelasida > Agelasidae > Agelas > Agelas oroides. Next base: position 2,615,238 of record OX422202.1, on the reverse strand, counting down.
CACACTACCATGGCTCTACTCCATTCTACCATGGCTCTAGTTCATTCTACCATGGCTCTACTTCATTCTACATGATTCTACTACACACTACCATGGCTCTACTTCATTCTACAATGTCTCTACTTCATTCTAGATGACTCTACTACACACTACCATGGCTCTACTTCATTCTACCAATGCTCTACTTTATTCTACCATGGCTCTACTTCATTCTACCATGGCTCTCCTTCATTCTATATGACTCTACTACACACTACACACTACCATGGCTCTACTCCATTCTACCATGGCTCTAGTTCATTCTACCATGGCTCTACTTCATTCTAGATGACTCTACCACACACTACCGTGACTCTACTCCATTCTACCATGGCTCTACTATATTCTACCATGGCTCTACTTCATTCTACAGTGGCGGATCTAGAAATTTAGAAAGGGGGGTTGAGGTACCGGCGCGCTTCGCGCGCCGGAAATTTTTGGGGTTGCCACGCCCACCTTCGGTCACGTGAACGCATTCATACAATAAAAAATATAGCTGGAAGGCCGAACCGAGCAGGGGTCGTCACAAAAGAAATCTCGTACACTGTCCGACAGTGTTGTTTTAGTTAACTATAACTTTAACTAAATACATTTTAGTATGGCCTTTTGAAAATTTACAACTAACTAAAATTTTTTGCTAAGCTGGGAACTATAACTAAAATATCCAAGAACATACAAGAAGAAACCTGTCGGCAGAAATCCAAACTGAAATCCAGAAATCCACTCTGAAATCCGAAATCCACGTGAAATCCAGTGGATTTCGAAACCTCGTACGCCGAGGCGCGCCGTGGCGGACCCCTCGGGCCGAACTGAATATCTCGAAGCAACTCTAGGCCTAGTCAAACGTCTGGAGATCATTAAGGAACTGATACGTGAGTGTGTAATTGTGTCTGGTTGTTGTTGCTGTATGCCACTGCTGCATAATCATTTGATGGACTCGTGCAGTTATGTACGCAAAATACATTACTAGCCGCCAAAGGGGGGTGCATTTGCACCCCCCTTACCCCCCCTAAATCCGCCACTGTTCTACCATGGCTCTACTTGATTCTACCATCGGTCCGCTCAGGCAATGTGCTTGTACAGTCAACCCACCCAAGCCCACAACATGGCTCTACTTCATTCTACCATGGCTCTACTTCATATTACCATGGCTCTATACTTCATTCTACAGGACTCTACTACACACTACCATGGCTCTACTTCATTCTACCATGGATCTACTTCATTCTACCATGGCTCTACTTCATTCTACATGACTCTACTACACACTACCATGGCTCTACTCCATTCTACCATGGCTCTACTATATTCTACCATGGCTGTACTTCATTCTACCTTTGCTCTACTTCATTCTACATGACTCTACTAAACACTACCATGGCTCTACTCCATTCTACCATGGCTCTACTATATTCTACCATTGCTCTACTTCATTCTACCATGGCTCTACTTCATTCTAACATGGCTCTACTTCATTCTACCATGGCTCTACTTCATTCTACCATGGCTCTACTTCATTCTACCATGGCTCTACTACACACTACCATGTCTCTACTCCATTCTACCATGGCTCTACTTCATTCTACCATGGCTGTACTTCATTCTACCATGGCTCTACTTCATTCTACATGACTCTACTACACACTACCATGGCTCTACTCCATTCTACCATGGCTCTACTATTTTCTACCATTGCTCTACTTCATTCTACCATGGCTCTACTTTACTCTACATGACTCTACTACACACTACCATGGCTCTACTCCATTCTACCATGGCTCTACTATATTCTACCATGGCTCTACTTCATTCTACCATGGCTCTACTCCATTCTACCATGGCTCTATTTCATTCTACATGACTCTACCACACACTACCGTGACTCTACTCCATTCTACCATGGCTCTACTATATTCTACCATGGCTCTACTTCATTCTACCATGGCTCTACTTCTTTCTACCATGGCTCTACTTGATTCTACCATGGGTCCGCTCAGGCAATGTGCTTGTACAGTCAACCCACCCAGGCCCACAACATGGCTCTACTTCATTCTACCATGGCTCTACTTCATATTACCATGGCTCTATACTTCATTCTACAGGACTCTACTACACACTACCATGGCTCTACTTCATTCTACCATGGATCTACTTCATTCTACCATGGCTCTACTTCATTCTACATGACTCTACTTCATTCTACCATGGCTCTACTTCATTCTATCCTGGCTTTACTTCATTCTACTATGGCTCTACTTCATTCTACCATGGCTCTACTTCATTCTACATGACTCTACTACACACTACCATGGCTCTACTCCATTCTACCATGGCTCTACTATATTCTACCATGGCTGTACTTCATTCTACCTTTACTCTACTTCATTCTACATGACTCTACTAAACACTACCATGGCTCTACTCCATTCTACCATGGCTCTACTATATTCTACCATTGCTCTACTTCATTCTACCATGGCTCTACTTCATTCTAACATGGCTCTACTTCATTCTACCATGGCTCTACTTCATTCTACCATGGCTCTACTTCATTCTACCATGGCTCTACTACACACTACCATGTCTCTACTCCATTCTACCATGGCTCTACTTCATTCTACCGTGGCTGTACTTCATTCTACCATGGCTCTACTTCATTCTACATGACTCTACTACACACTACCATGGCTCTACTCCATTCTACCATGGCTCTACTATTTTCTACCATGGCTCTACTTCATTCTACCTTGGCTCTACTTCATTCTACCATGGCTCTACTTCATTCTATTTGACTCTACTACACACTACCATGGCTGTACTCCATTCTACCATGGCTCTACTTCATTCTACCATGGCTCTACTTCATTCTACCATGGCTCTACTTCATTCTACCATGGCTCTACTTCATTCTACCATGGCTCTACTTCATTCTACCATGACTCTACTTCATTCTACCATGGCTCTACTTCATTCTACCAATGCTCTACATCATTATACATGACTCTATTACGCACTACCATGGCTCTACTCCATTCTACCATGGCTCTACTATATTCTACCATTGCTCTACTTCATTCTACCATGGCTCTACTTCATTCTACCATGGCTCTACTTCATTGTACCATGGCTCTACTTCATTCTACATGACTCTACTACACGCTACCATGGCTCTACTCCATTCTACCATGACTCTACTATATTCTACCATGGCTCTACTTCATTCTACCAAGGCTCTTCTTCATTCTACATGACTCTACTACACACTATCATGGCTCTACTCCATTCTACCATGGCTCTACTTCATTGTACCATGGCTCTACTTCATTGTATCATGGCTCTACTCCATTCTACCATGGCTCTACTGCATTCTACATGACTCTACTACACACTACCATGGCTCTACTTCATTCTACATTGTCTCTACTTCATTCTAGATGACTCTACTACACACTACCATGGCTCTACTCCATTCTACCAATGCTCTAATTTATTCTACCATGGCTCTACTTCATTCTACCATGGCTCTACTTCATTCTACATGACTCTACCACTCACTACCATGGTTCTACTCCATTCTACCATGGCGGTACTATATTCTACCATGGCTCTACTTCATTCTACCAAGGCTCTACTTCTTTCTAACATGGCTCTACTTGATTCTACCATGGGTCCGCTCAGGCAATGTGCTTGTACAGTCAACCCACCCAGGCCCGCAACATGGCTCTACTTCATTCCACCATGGCTCTACTTCATATTACCATGGCTCTATACTTCATTCTACATGACTCTACTACACACTACCATGGCTCTACTTCATTCTACCATGGCTCTACTTCATTCTACCATAGCTCTACTTCATTCTACATGACTCTACTTCATTCTACCATCGCTCTACTTCATTCTACCATGGCTCTACTTCATTCTACTATGGCTCTACTTCAATCTACCATGACTCTACTTCATTCTACATGACTCTACTACACACTACCATGGCTCTACTCCATTCTACCATGGCTCTACTATATTCTACCATGGCTCTACTTCATTCTACCTTGGCTCTACTTCATTCTACATGACTCTACTACACACTACCATGGCTCTACTCCATTCTACCATGGCTCTACTATATTCTACCATTGCTCTACTTCATTCTACCATGGCTCTACTTCATTGTACCATGGCTCTACTTCATTGTGCCATGGCTCTACTTCATTGTTCCATGGCTCTACTTCATTCTACATGACTCTACTACACACTACCATCGCTCTACTCCATTCTACCATGGCTCTACTATATTCTACCATTGCTCAACTTCATTCTACCATGGCTCTACTTCATTCTACCATGGCTCTACTTCATTATACCATGGCTCTACTTCATTGTACCGTGGCTCTACTTCATTCTACATGACTCTACTACAGCTCTACTCCATTCTACCATGACTCTACTATATTCTACCATCGCTCTACTTCATTCTACCATGGCTCTTCGTCATTCTACCATGGCTCTACTTCATTCTACATGACTCTACTACACACTGCCATTGCTCTACTCCATTCTACCATGGCTCTACTCATTCTACCATCGCTCTACTTCAATCTCCCATGACTCTACTTCATTCTACCATGGCTCTACTTCATTCTACCATGGCTCAACTTCATTCTACCATGGCTCTACTTCATTCTACCATGACTCTACTTCATTCTACCATGGCTCTACTTCAGTCTACCATGGCTCTACTTCATTCTACCATGGCTCTACATCATTATACAACACTCTATTACGCACTACCATGGCTCTAGTCCATTCTACCATGGCTCTACTATATTCTACCATTGCTCTACTTCATTCTACCATGCCTCTACTTCATTGTACCATGGCTCTACTTCATTCTACCATGGCTCTACTTCATTGTACCATGGCTCTACTTCATTCTACATGACTCTACTACACACTACCATGGCTCTACTCCATTCTACCATGACTCTACTATATTCTACCATGGCTCTACTTCATTCTACCATGGCTCTTCGTCAATCTGCCAAGGCTCTACTTCATTCTACATGACTCTACTACACACTGCCATGGCTCTACTCCATTCTACCATGGCTCTACTTCATTCTACCATGGCTCCACTTCATTCTACCATGGCTCTACTTCATTCTACATGACTCTACTACACACTACCATGGCTCTACTCCATTCTACCATGGCTCAACTATATTCTACCATGGCTCTACTTCATTCTACCTTGGCTCTACTTCATTCTACCATGGCTCTACTTCATTCTATTTGACTCTACTACACACTACCATGGCTGTACTCCATTCTACCATGGCTCTACTTCATTCTACCATGGCTCTACTTCATTCTACCATGGCTCTACTTCATTCTACCATGGCTCTACTTCATTCTACCATGGCTCTACTTCATTCTACCATGACTCTACTTCATTCTACCATGGCTCTACTTCATTCTACCATGGCTCTACTTCATTCTACCAATGATCTACATCATTATACATGACTCTATTACGCACTACCATGGCTCTACTCCATTCTACCATGGCTCTACTATATTCTACCATTGCTCTAATTCATTCTACCATGGCTCTACTTCATTCTACCATGGCTCTGCTTCATTGTACCATGGCTCTACTTCATTCTACATGACTCTACTACACGCTACCATGGCTCTACTCCATTCTACCATGACTCTAATATATTCTACCATGGCTCTACTTCATTCTACCATGGCTCTTCGTCATTCAACCATGGCTCTACTTCATTCTACATGACTCAACTACACACTGCCATAGCTCTACTCCATTCTACCATGACTCTACTTCATTCTACCATGGCTCTACTTCATTCTACATGACTCTACTACACTCTACCATGGCTCTACTCCATTCTACCATGGCTCTACTATATTCTACCATGTCTCTAGTTCATTCTACCATGGCTCTACTTCATTCTACCATGGCTCTACTCCATTCTACCATGGCTCTACTTCATTCTACCATGGCTCTACTTCATTCTACATGACTCTACTACACACTATCATGGCTCTACTCCATTCTACCATGGCTCTACTATATTCTACTATTGCTCTAATTCTTTCTACCATGGCTCTATTCCATTCTACCATGGCTCTACTCCATTCTACCATGGCTCTACTATATTCTACCATTGCTCTACTTCATTCTACCATGGCTCTACTTCATTGTACCATGGCTCTACTTCATTGTGCCATGGCTCTACTTCATTGTTCCATGGCTCTACTTCATTCTACATGACTCTACTACACACTACCATCGCTCTACTCCATTCTACCATGGCTCTACTATATTCTACCATTGCTCAACTTCATTCTACCATGGCTCTACTTCATTCTACCATGGCTCTACTTCATTATACCATGGCTCTACTTCATTGTACCGTGGCTCTACTTCATTCTACATGACTCTACTACAGCTCTACTCCATTCTACCATGACTCTACTATATTCTACCATCGCTCTACTTCATTCTACCATGGCTCTTCGTCATTCTACCATGGCTCTACTTCATTCTACATGACTCTACTACACACTGCCATTGCTCTACTCCATTCTACCATGGCTCTACTCATTCTACCATCGCTCTACTTCAATCTCCCATGACTCTACTTCATTCTACCATGGCTCTACTTCATTCTACCATGGCTCAACTTCATTCTACCATGGCTCTACTTCATTCTACCATGACTCTACTTCATTCTACCATGGCTCTACTTCAGTCTACCATGGCTCTACTTCATTCTACCATGGCTCTACATCATTATACAACACTCTATTACGCACTACCATGGCTCTAGTCCATTCTACCATGGCTCTACTATATTCTACCATTGCTCTACTTCATTCTACCATGCCTCTACTTCATTGTACCATGGCTCTACTTCATTCTACCATGGCTCTACTTCATTGTACCATGGCTCTACTTCATTCTACATGACTCTACTACACACTACCATGGCTCTACTCCATTCTACCATGACTCTACTATATTCTACCATGGCTCTACTTCATTCTACCATGGCTCTTCGTCAATCTGCCAAGGCTCTACTTCATTCTACATGACTCTACTACACACTGCCATGGCTCTACTCCATTCTACCATGGCTCTACTTCATTCTACCATGGCTCCACTTCATTCTACCATGGCTCTACTTCATTCTACATGACTCTACTACACACTACCATGGCTCTACTCCATTCTACCATGGCTCAACTATATTCTACCATGGCTCTACTTCATTCTACCTTGGCTCTACTTCATTCTACCATGGCTCTACTTCATTCTATTTGACTCTACTACACACTACCATGGCTGTACTCCATTCTACCATGGCTCTACTTCATTCTACCATGGCTCTACTTCATTCTACCATGGCTCTACTTCATTCTACCATGGCTCTACTTCATTCTACCATGGCTCTACTTCATTCTACCATGACTCTACTTCATTCTACCATGGCTCTACTTCATTCTACCATGGCTCTACTTCATTCTACCAATGCTCTACATCATTATACATGACTCTATTACGCACTACCATGGCTCTACTCCATTCTACCATGGCTCTACTATATTCTACCATTGCTCTACTTCATTCTACCATGGCTCTACTTCATTCTACCATGGCTCTGCTTCATTGTACCATGGCTCTACTTCATTCTACATGACTCTACTACACGCTACCATGGCTCTACTCCATTCTACCATGACTCTAATATATTCTACCATGGCTCTACTTCATTCTACCATGGCTCTTCGTCATTCAACCATGGCTCTACTTCATTCTACATGACTCAACTACACACTGCCATAGCTCTACTCCATTCTACCATGACTCTACTTCATTCTACCATGGCTCTACTTCATTCTACATGACTCTACTACATTCTACCATGGCTCTACTCCATTCTACCATGGCTCTACTATATTCTACCATGTCTCTAGTTCATTCTACCATGGCTCTACTTCATTCTACCATGGCTCTACTCCATTCTACCATGGCTCTACTTCATTCTACCATGGCTCTACTTCATTCTACATGACTCTACTACACACTATCATGGCTCTACTCCATTCTACCATGGCTCTACTATATTCTACTATTGCTCTAATTCTTTCTACCATGGCTCTATTCCATTCTACCATGGCTCTACTTTATTCTACCGTGGCTCTACTTCATTCTACCATGGCTCTACTTCAGTCTACCATGGCTCTACTTCATTCTACCATCGCTCTACTTCATTCTACATGACTCTACTACACACTACCATGGCTCTACTCCATTCTACCATGGCTGTACTTCATTCTACCATCGCTCTATATACTTCATTCTAGCATGGCTCTACTTCATTCTACATGACTCTACTACACACTACCATGGCTCTACTCCATTCTACCATGACTCTACTATATTCTACCACGGTTCTACTTCATTCTACCATTGCTCTTCGTCATTCTACCATGGCTCTACTTCATTCTACATGACTCTACTACGCACTGCCATGGCTCTACTCCATTCTACCATGGCTCTACTTGATTCTACCATCGCTCTACTTCATTCTACATGACTGTACTACACACTACCATGGCTCTACTCCATTCTACAATGGCTCTACTTCATTCTACCATCGCTCTATATACTTCATTCTACCATGGCTCTACTTCATTCTACATGACTCTACTACACACTACCATGGCTCTACTCCATTCTACCATGGCTCTACTATATTCTACCATAGCTCTACTTCATTCTACAGAGGCGGAGAGAGCTACCAAGAAGTGGGGGGGCTCATGTTCTAAATGTTAAGGTGTGGGGGTGTGGAAACGTGATGATATTGTATTTCTCTGTACAACTAGTAGAAAAATTGTGGGTGCTGAGCCCTTCCAATCTGAAAAGTGGGAGGGCCTAAGCCCTCCCTGCCCCCCCTATATCTCCGTCCCTCTTCTATATCACTCAACTTCATTCTACATGACTCTACTACACACTTCCATGGCTCTACTCCATTCTACCATGGCTCTACTATATTCTACCATGGCTCTACTTCATTCTACCATAGCTAAACTTCATTCTACCATGGCTCTGCTTCATTCTACATAACTCTACTACACACTACCATGGCTCTACTCCACTCTACCATGGCTCTACTTCATTCTACCATGGCTCTACTTCATTCTACCATGGCTCTACTTCATTCTACATGACTCTACTTCACACTACCATGCCTCTACTCCATTCTACCATGGCTCTACTATATTCTACCATAGCTCTACTTCATTCTACCATGGCTCTACTTCATTCTACCATGGCTCTACTTCATTCTACCATGGCTCTACTTCATTCTACCATGGCTCTACTTCATTCTACCATGGCTCTACTTCATTCTACCATGGCTCTATATACTTCATTCTACCATGGCTCTACTTCATTCTACCATGGCTCTACATCATTATACGTACATGACTCTATTACACACTACCATGGCTCTACTCCATTCTACCATGGCTCTACTTCATTCTACCATGGCTCTACTTCATTCTACCATTGCTCTACTTCATTCTACCATTGCTCTACTTCATTCTACCATGACTCTACTTCATTCTACCATGGCTCTACTTCATTGTACCATGGCTCTACTTCATTCTACATGACTCTACTGCACACTACCATGTCTCTACTCCATTCTACCATGACTCTACTATATTCTACCATTGCTCTACTTCATTCTACCATGGCTCTACTTCATTCTACCATTGCTCTACTGCACACTACCATGGCTCTATTCCATTCTACCATGGCTCTACTTCTTTCTACCATGGCTCTACTTCATTCTACCATGGCTCTGCTGCGCACTAAAATGGCTCTACTTCATTCTACCATGGCACTACTTCATTCTACCATGGCTCTACATCAGTATACATGACACTATTACGCACTACCTTGGCTCTACTCCATTCTACCATGGCTCTACAATATTCTACCATTGCTCTACTTCATTCTACCTTGGCTCTACTTCATTCTACCATGGATCTACTTCATTGTACCATGGCTCTACTTCATTCTACATGACTCTACTACACACTACCATGGCTCTACTCCATTCTACCATGACTCTACTGTATTTTACCATGGCTCTACTTCATTCTACCATGACTGTTCGTCATTCTACCATGGCTCTACTTCATTCTACATGATTCTACTACACACTACCATGGCTCTACTCCATTCTACCATTGCTCTACTTGATTCTACCATCGCTCTACTTCATTCTACATGACTCTACTACACACTCCCATGGCTCTACTCCATTCTACAATGGCTCTACTTCATTCTACCATCGCTCTATATACTTCATTCTACCATGTCTCTACTTCATTCTACATGACTCTACTACACACTACCATGACTCTACTCCATTCTACCATGGCTCTACTATATTCTACCATGGCTCTACTTGATTCTACAGAGGCGGAGAGAGCTACCAAGTAGTGGGGGGGCTCATGTTCTAAATGTTAAGGTGTGGGGGTGTGGAAACGAGATGATATTGTATTTCTCTGTACAACTAGTAGAAAAATTGTGGGTGCTGAGCCCCTCCATTCTGAAAAGTGGGAGGGCCTAAGCCCTCTCTTCCCCCCCTATAACTCCGTCCCTCTTCTACATCACTCTACTTCGTTCTACATGACTCTACTACACACTTCCATGGCTCTACTCCATTCTACCATGGCTCTACTATATTCTACCATGGCTCTACTTCATTCTACCATAACTAAACTTCATTCTACCATGGCTCTGCTTCATTCTACATGACTCTACTACACACTACCATGGCGCTACTCCACTCTACCATGGCTCTACTTCATTCTACCATGGCTCTACTTCATTCTACCATGGCTCTACTTCATTCTACATGACTCTACTACACACTACCATGGCTCTACTCCATTCCACCATGGCTCTACTATATTCTACCATAGCTCTACTTCATTCTACCATGGCTCTACTTCATTCTACCATGGCTCTACTTCATTCTACCATGGCTCTACTTCATTCTACCATGGCTCTACTTCATTCGACATGACTCTACTACACACTACCATGGCTCTACTCCATTCTTCCATGGCTCTACTTCTTTCTACCATGGCTCTTCTTCATTCTACCATGGCTCTACTTCATTCTACCATGGCTCTATATACTTCATTCTACCATGACTCTACTTCATTCTACATGACTCTACTACACACTACCATGGCTCTACTCCATTCTACCATGGCTCTACTTCATTCTACCATGGCTCTACTTCATTCTACATGACTCTACTACACACTACCATGGCTCTACTCCATTCTACCATGGCTCTACTATATTCTACCATGGCTCTACTTCATTCTACCTTAGCTCTACTTCATTCTACCATGGCTCTATTTCATTCTATATGACTCTACTACACACTACCATGGCTCTACTCCATTCTAGTATCGCTCTACTTCAGTCTACCATGGCTCTACTTCATTCTACCATGGCTCTACTTCATTCTACCATGGCTCTACTTCATTCTACCATGGCTCTACTTCATTCTACCATGGCTCTACATCATTATACGTACATGACTCTATTACGCACTACCATTGCTCTACTCCATTCTACCATGGCTCTACTTCATTCTACCATGGCTCTACTTCATTCTACCATTGCTCTAATTCATTCTACCATTGCACTACTTCATTCTACCATGGCTCTACTTCATTCTACCATGGCTCTACTTCATTCTACCATGGCTCTACTTCATTCTACATGACTCTACTACGCACTACCATGACTCTACTCCATTCTACCATGGCTCTACTTCATTCTACCATGGCTCTACTTCATTCTACCATGGGTCTACTTCATATTACCATGGCTCTATACTTCATTCTACATGACTCTACTACACACTACCATGGCACTACTCCATTCTTCCATGGCTCTACTTCATTCTACCACGGCTCTACTCCATTCTACCATGGCTCTACTTCATTCTTCCATTGCTCTACTTCATTCTACCATGGCTCTACTTCATTCTACATGACTCTACTACACACTACCATGGCTCTATTCCATTCTACCATGGCTCTACTTCTGTCTACCATCGCTCTACTTCATTCTACCATGGCTCTACTTCATTCTACCATGGCTCTACTGCGCACTAAAATGGCTCTACTTCATTCTACCATGGCTCTACATCATTATACATGACTCTATTACGCACTACCTTGGCTCTACTCCATTCTACCATGGCTCTACAATATTCTGCCATTGCTCTACTTCATTCTACCTTGGCTCTACTTCATTCTACCATGGATCTACTTCATTGTACCATGGCTCTACTTCATTCTACATGACTCTACTACACACTACCATGGCTCTACTCCATTCTACCATGACTCTACTGTATTCTACCATGGCTCTACTTCATTCTACCATGACTGTTCGTCATTCTACCATGGCTCTACTTCATTCTACCATTCTTCTAATTCATTCTACCATTGCTCTACTTCATTCTACCATGGCTCTACTTCATTCTACCATGGCTCTACTTCATTGTACCATGGCTCTACTTCATTCTACATGACTCTCCTGCACACTACCATGTCTCTACTCCATTCTACCATGACTCTACTATATTCTACCATTGCTCTACTTCATTCTACCATGGCTCTACTTCATTCTACCATTGCTCTAATTCATTCTACCATTGCACTACTTCATTCTACCATGGCTCTACTTCATTCTACCATGGCTCTACTTCATTCTACCATGGCTCTACTTCATTCTACATGACTCTACTACGCACTACCATGACTCTACTCCATTCTACCATGGCTCTACTTCATTCTACCATGGCTCTACTTCATTCTACCATGGGTCTACTTCATATTACCATGGCTCTATACTTCATTCTACATGACTCTACTACACACTACCATGGCACTACTCCATTCTTCCATGGCTCTACTTCATTCTACCACGGCTCTACTCCATTCTACCATGGCTCTACTTCATTCTTCCATTGCTCTACTTCATTCTACCATGGCTCTACTTCATTCTACATGACTCTACTACACACTACCATGGCTCTATTCCATTCTACCATGGCTCTACTTCTGTCTACCATCGCTCTACTTCATTCTACCATGGCTCTACTGCGCACTAAAATGGCTCTACTTCATTCTACCATGGCTCTACATCATTATACATGACTCTATTACGCACTACCTTGGCTCTACTCCATTCTACCATGGCTCTACAATATTCTGCCATTGCTCTACTTCATTCTACCTTGGCTCTACTTCATTCTACCATGGATCTACTTCATTGTACCATGGCTCTACTTCATTCTACATGACTCTACTACACACTACCATGGCTCTACTCCATTCTACCATGACTCTACTGTATTCTACCATGGCTCTACTTCATTATACCATGACTGTTCGTCATTCTACCATGGCTCTACTTCATTCTACCATTGCTCTAATTCATTCTACCATTGCTCTACTTCATTCTACCATGGCTCTACTTCATTCTACCATGGCTCTACTTCATTGTACCATGGCTCTACTTCATTCTACATGACTCTCCTGCACACTACCATGTCTCTACTCCATTCTACCATGACTCTACTATATTCTACCATTGCTCTACTTCATTCTACCATGGCTCTACTTCATTCTACATGACTCTACTACACACTACCATGGCTCTATTCCATTCCACCATGGCTCTACTTCTGTCTACCATGGCTCTACTTCATTCTACTATGGCTCTACTTCATTCTACCATGACTCTACTGCGCACTAAAATGGCTCTACTTCATTCTACCATGGCTCTACTTCATTCTACCATGGCTCTACATCATTATACATGACTCTGTTACGCTCTACCTTGGCTCTACTCCATTCTACCATGGCTCTACAATATTCTACCATTGCTCTACTTCATTCTACCTTGGCTCTACTTCATTCTACCGTGGATCTACTTCATTGTACCATGGCTCTACTTCATTCTACTACACAAAACCATGGCTCTACTCCATTCTACCATGACTCTACTGTACTCTACCATGGCTCTACTTCATTCTACCATGACTGTTCGTCATTCTACCATGGCTCTACTTCATTCTACATGACTCTACTACACACTGCCATGGCTCTACTCCATTCTACCATGGCTCTACTTCATTCTACCATGGCTCTACTTCATTCTACCATGGCTCTACTTCATTCTACATGACTCTACTACACACTACCATGGATCTACTCCATTCTACCATGGCTCTACTATCTTCTACCAAGTCTCTAGTTCATTCTACCATGGCTCTACTTCATTCTACTATGGCTCTACTTCATTCTACCATGGCTCTACTTCATTCTACCATTGCTGTACTTCATTCTACATGACTCTACTACACACTACCATGGCTTTACTCCATTCTACCATGGCTGTATTATATTCTACCATGGCTCTACTTCATTCCACCATGACTCTACTATATTCTACCATGGCTCTACTTCATTCTACCATAGCTAAACTTCATTCTACCATGGCTCTGCTTCATTCTACATTACTCTACTACACACTACCATGCCTCTACTCCACTCTACCATGGCTCTACTTCATTCTATACCATGGCTCTACTTCATTCTACCATGGCTCTACTTCATTCTACATGATTCTACTACACACTACCATGGCTCTACTCCATTCTACCATGGCTCTACTATATTCTACTATAGCTCTACTTCATTCTACCATGGCTCTACTTCATTCTACCATGGCTCTACTTCATTCTACCATGGCTCTACTTCATTCTACCATGGCTCTACTTCATTCTACATGACTCTACTACACACTACCATGGCTCTACTCAATTCTTCCATGGCTCTACTTCTTTCTACCATGGCTCTACTTCATTCTACCATGGCTCTACTTCATTCAACCATGGCTCTACTTCATTCTACCATGGCTCTATATACTTCATTCTACCATGGCTCTACTTCATTCTACATGACTCTACTACACACTACCATGGCTCTACTCCATTCTATCATGGCTCTACTTCATTCTACCATGGCTCTACTTCATTCTACATGACTCTACTACACACTACCATGGCTCTACTCCATTCTACCATGGCTCTACTATATTCTACCATGGCTCTACTTCATTCTACCTTGGCTCTACTTCATTCTACCATGGCTCTACTTCATTCTATATGACTCTACTACACACTATCATGGCTCTACTCCATTCTACCATGGCTCTACTTCAGTCTACCATGGCTCTACTTCATTCTACCATGGCTCTACTTCATTCTACCATGGCTCTACTTCATTCTACCATGGCTCTACTTCATTCAACCATGGCTCTACATCATTATACGTACATGACTCTATTACGCACTACCATGGTTCTACTCCATACTACCATCGCTCTACTTCATTCTGCATGACTCTACTACACACTACCATTGCTCTACTCCATTCTACCATGGCTCTACTTCATTCTACCATGGCTCTACTTCATTCTACCATAGCTCTACTTCATTCTACCATGGCTCTACTTCATTCTACTAAGGCTCTACTTCATTCTACCATGGCTCTACTTCATTCTACCATTGCTATACTTCATTCTACCATGGCCCTACTTCATTCTACATGACTCTACTACACACTACCATGGCTCCACTTTATTCTACCATGGTTCTACTTCATTCTACCATGGCTCTACTTCATTCTACATGACTCTACTTCATTCTACCATAGCTCTACTTCATTCTACCATGACTCTACTTCGTTCTACCATGGCTCTACTTCATTCTACCATGGTTCTACTTCATTCTACCATGGCTCTACTTCATTCTATATGACTCTAATTCACACTACCATGGCTCTACTCCATTCTACCATGGCTCTACTTCATTCTACCATGGCTCTACATCATTCTACCATGGCTCTACTATAATCTACCATGGTTCTACTTCATTCTACCATGGCTCTACTTCATTCTACCATGGCTCTACTTCATTCTACATGACTCTACTTCATTCTACCATGGCTCTACTACATTCTACCAACACTCTACTTCATTCTACCATGTCTCTACTTCATTCTACCATGGCTCTACTTCATTCTACCATGGCTCTACTTTATTCTACCATGGCTCTACTTCATTCTATATGACTCTAATACACACTACCATGGCTCTACTCCATTCTACCATGGCTCTACTTCATTCTACCATCGCTCTACATCATTCTACCATGGCTCTACTATATTCTACCATGGCTGTACTTCATTCTACCATGGCTCTATTTCATTCTACCATGGCTCTACTTCATTCTACATGACTCTACTACACACTACCATGGCTCTACTCCATTCTACCATGGCTCTACTATATTATACCATGGCTCTACTTCATTCTACCATGGCTCTACTTCATTCTACCATGGCTCTACTTCATTCTATATAACTGTAATACACACTACCATGGCTCTACTCCATTCTACCATGTCTCTACTCCATTCAACCATTGCTCTACATCATTTTACCATGGCTCTACTATATTCTACCATGGCTCCACTTCATTCTACCATGGCTCTACTTCATACTACCATGGCTCTACTTCACTAGTTCTGCATGACTCTACTACACACTACCATGGCTCTACTCCATTCTACCATGGCTCTACTTCATTCTACCATGGCTCTACTTCATTCTACATGACTCTACTACACACTACCATGGCTCTACTCCATTCTACCATGGCTCTACTATATTCTACCATGGCTCTACTTCATTCTACCTTGGCTCTACTTCATTCTACCATGGCTCTACTTCATTCTATATGACTCTACTACACACTATCATGGCTCTACTCCATTCTACCATGGCTCTACTTCAGTCTACCATGGCTCTACTTCATTCTACCATGGCTCTACTTCATTCTACCATGGCTCTACTTCATTCTACCATGGCTCTACTTCATTCAACCATGGCTCTACATCATTATACGTACATGACTCTATTACGCACTACCATGGTTCTACTCCATACTACCATGGCTCTACTTCATTCTGCATGACTCTACTACACACTACCATTGCTCTACTCCATTCTACCATGGCTCTACTTCATTCTACCATGGCTCTACTTCATTCTACCATAGCTCTACTTCATTCTACCATGGCTCTACTTCATTCTACTAAGGCTCTACTTCATTCTACCATGGCTCTACTTCATTCTACCATTGCTATACTTCATTCTACCATGGCCCTACTTCATTCTACATGACTCTACTACACACTACCATGGCTCCACTTTATTCTACCATGGTTCTACTTCATTCTACCATGGCTCTACTTCATTCTACATGACTCTACTTCATTCTTCCATAGCTCTACTTCATTCTACCATGACTCTACTTCGTTCTACCATGGCTCTACTTCATTCTACCATGGTTCTACTTCATTCTACCATGGCTCTACTTCATTCTATATGACTCTAATTCACACTACCATGGCTCTACTCCATTCTACCATGGCTCTACTTCATTCTACCATGGCTCTACATCATTCTACCATGGCTCTACTATAATCTACCATGGTTCTACTTCATTCTACCATGGCTCTACTTCATTCTACCATGGCTCTACTTCATTCTACATGACTCTACTTCATTCTACCATGGCTCTACTACATTCTACCAACACTCTACTTCATTCTACCATGTCTCTACTTCATTCTACCATGGCTCTACTTCATTCTACCATGGCTCTACTTTATTCTACCATGGCTCTACTTCATTCTATATGACTCTAATACACACTACCATGGCTCTACTCCATTCTACCATGGCTCTACTTCATTCTACCATCGCTCTACATCATTCTACCATGGCTCTACTATATTCTACCATGGCTGTACTTCATTCTACCATGGCTCTATTTCATTCTACCATGGCTCTACTTCATTCTACATGACTCTACTACACACTACCATGGCTCTACTCCATTCTACCATGGCTCTACTATATTATACCATTGCTCTACTTCATTCTACCATGGCTCTACTTCATTCTACCATGGCTCTACTTCATTCTACCATGGCTCTACTTCATTCTATATAACTGTAATACACACTACCATGGCTCTACTCCATTCTACCATGTCTCTACTCCATTCAACCATTGCTCTACATCATTTTACCATGGCTCTACTATATTGTACCATGGCTCCACTTCATTCTACCATGGCTCTACTTCATACTACCATGGCTCTACTTCACTAGTTCTGCATGACTCTACTACACACTACCATGGCTCTACTTCATTCTACTAAGGCTCTACTTCATTCTACCATGGCTCTACTTCATTCTACCATTGCTATACTTCATTCTACCATGGCTCTACTTCATTCTACATGACTCTACTACACACTACCATGGCTCTACTTCATTCTAACATGGTTCTACTTCATTCTACCATGGCTCTACTTCATTCTACATGACTCTACTTCATTCTACCATAGCTATACTTCATTCTACCATGACTCTACTTCATTCTACCATGGCTCTACTTCATTCTACCATGGTTCTACTTCATTCTACCATGGCTCTACTTCATTCTATATGACTCTAATTCACACTACCATGGCTCTACTCCATTCTACCATAGCTCTACTTCATTCTACCATGGCTCTACATCATTCTACCATGGCTCTACTATAATCTACCATGGCTCTACTTCATTCTACCATGGCTCTTCTTCATTCTACCATGGCTCTACTTCATTCTACATCTTTCTCCTACACACTGCCATGGCTCTACTCCATTCTACCCTGGCTCTACTTCATTCTACTTTGGCTCTACTTCATTCTACTATGACTCTACTTCATTGTACATGACTCTACTACACACTACCATTGCTCTACTCCATTCTTCCATGGCTGTACTTCATTCTACCATGGCTCTACTTCATTCTACCATGGCTCTACTTCATTCTACCATGGCTCTACTTCATTCTACCATGGCTCTACTTCATTCTAGCATGGCTCTACTTCATTCTACATGACTCTACTACACACTACCATGGCTCTACTCCATTCTACCATGGCTCAACTTCATTCTACCATCGCTCTACTTCATTTAACCATGGCTCTACTTCATTCTACCATGGCTCTACTTCATTCTATATGACTCTACTACACACTTCCATGGCTCTACTCCATTCTACCATGGCTCTACTATATTCTACCATCGCTCTACTTCATTCTACCATAGCTCTACTTCATTCTACCATGGCTCTACTTCATTCTACCATGACTCTACTTCATTCTACCATTCCTGTACTTCATTCTCTATGACTCTACTACACACTACCATGGCTCTACTCCATTCTACCATGGCTCTACTTCATTCTACTATAGCTGTACTTCATTCTACCATGGCTCTACTTCATTCTACCTTCGCTCTACTTCATTCTATATGACTCTAATACACACTACCATGGCTGTACTCCATTCTACCATGGCTCTACTTCATTCTATCATGGCTCTACTTCATTCTACCATGGCTCTACTCCATTCTACCATGGCTCTACTATATTCTACCATGGCTCTACTATATTGTACCATGGCTCTACTTCATTCTACCATGGCTCTACTTCATTCTACCATGGCTCTACTTCATTCTACCATGGCTCTACTTCATTCCACCATGGCTCTACTTCATTCTATATGACTATACTACACACTACCATGGCTCTACTCCATTCTACCATGGCTCTACTTCATTCTGCCTTGACTCTACTTCATTCTATCTTCGCTCTACTTCATTCTATATGACTCTACTACACACTACCATGTCTGTACTCCATTCTACCATGGTTCTACTTCATTCTACCATGGCTCTACTTCATTCTACCATGGCTCTACTTCATTCTACATAACTCTACTACACACTACCATGGCTCTACTCCATTCTACCATGGCTCTACTATATTCTACCATGGCTCTACTTCATTCTACCATTGCTCTACTTCATTCTACCATGGCTCTACTTCATTCTACCATTGCTCTACTTCATTCTTCCATGGCTCCACTTCATTCTATATGACTCTACTACACACTACCATGGTTCTACTTCATTCTACCATGGCTCTACTTCATTCTACCATGGCTCTACTTCATTCTACATGACTCTACTTCATTCTACCATGGCTCTACTTCACTCTACGAAGGCTCTACTTCATTCTACCATGTCTCTACTTCATTCTACCATGGCTCTACTTCATTCTACCATGGCTCTACTTTATTCTACCATGGCTCTACTTCATTCTATATGACTCTAATACACACTACCATGGCTCTACTCCATTCTACCATGGCTCTACTTCATTCTACCATCGCTCTACATCATTCAACATGGCTCTACTATATTCTACCATGGCTCTACTTCATTCTACCATGGCTCTATTTCATTCTACCATGGCTCTACTTCATTCTACATGACTCTACTACACACAACCATGGCTCTACTCCATTCTACCATGGCTCTACTATATTATACCATGGCTCTACTTCATTCTACCATGGCTCTACTTCATTCTACCATGGCTCAACTTCATTCTATATAACTGTAATACACACCACCATGTCTCTACTCCATTCTACCATGGCTCTACTCCATTCTACCATTGCTCTACATCATTTTACCATGGCTCTACTATATTCTACCATGGCTCCACTTCATTCTACCATGGCTCTACTTCATACTACCATGGCTCTACTTCATTCTGCATGACTCTACTACACACTACCATGGCTCTACTCCATTCTACCATGGCTCTACTTCATTCTACCATGGCTCTACTTCATTCTACCATAGCTCTACTTCATTCTACCATGGCTCTACTTCATTCTACTAAGGCTCTACTTCATTCTACCATGGCTCTACTTCATTCTACCATTGCTATACTTCATTCTACCATGGCTCTACTTCATTCTACATGACTCTACTTCGTTCTACCATGGCTCTACTTCATTCTACCATGGTTCTACTTCATTCTACCATGGCTCTACTTCATTCTATATGACTCTAATTCACACTACCATGGCTCTACTCCATTCTACCATGGCTCTACTTCATTCTACCATGGCTCTACATCATTCTACCATGGCTCTACTATAATCTACCATGGCTCTACTTCATTCTACCATGGCTCTTCTTCATTCTACCATGGCTCTACTTCATTCTACATGATTCTCCTACACACTACCATGGCTCTACTCCATTCTACCATGGCTCTACTTCATTCTACTTTGGCTCTACTTCATTCTACTATGACTCTACTTCATTCTACATGACTCTACTACACACTACCATTGCTCTACTCCATTCTTCCATGGCTGTACTTCATACTGCCATGGCTCTACTTCATTCTACCATTGCTCTACTTCATTCTACCCTTGCTCTACTTCATTCTACCCTGGCTCTACTTCATTCTACCATGGCTCTACTTCGTTCTACCATGGCTCTACTTCATTCTACCATGGCTCTACTTCATTCTACCATGGCTCTACTTCATTCTACCATGGCTCTACTTCATTCTACCATCGCTCTACTTCATTCTAGCATGGCTCTACTTCATTCTACATGACTCTACTACACACTACCATGGCTCTACTCCATTCTACCATGGCTCAACTTCATTCTACCATCGCTCTGCTTCATTCTACCATGGCTCTACTTCATTCTACATGACTCTACTACACACTACCATGGCTCTACTCCATTCTACCATGGCTCTACTTTATTCTACAATGGCTCTACTTCATTCTACTTTGGCTCTACTTCATCCTACCATGGCTCTACTTCATTCTACCATGGCTCTACTTCATTCTACCTTGGCTCTACTTCATTCTACATGACTCTACTACACACTACCATGGCTCTACTCTATTCTACCATGGCTCAACTATATTCTCCCATTGCTCTACTTCATTCTACCATGGCTCTACTTCATTCTACCATGGCTCTACTTCATTCTACATGACTCCACTACACACTACCATGGCTCTACTCCATTCTACCATGGCTCTACTTCATTCTACCATATCTCTACTTCATTCCACCATGGCTCTACTTCTTTCTACATGGCTCTACTATACACTACCATGGCTCTACTCCATTCTACCATGGCTCTACTATAGTCTACCATGGCTCTACTTCATTCTACCATGGCTCTACTTCATGCTACCATGGCTCTACTTCATTTTACCATGGCTCTACTTCATTCTACTATGGCTCTACTTCATTCTATATGACCCTACTACACACTACCATGGCTCTACTCCATTCTACCATGGCTTTACTTCATTCAGTGATGGCTCTACTTCATTCTACCATGGCTCTACTTCATTCTACCCTGGCTCTACTTCATTCTACCATGGCTGTACTTCATTCTACCATGGTTCTACTTCATTCTACATGACTCTACTACACACTACCATGGCTGTACTCCATTCTACAAAGGCTCTACTATATTCTACCATGGCTCTACTTCATTCTACCATGGCTCTACTTCATTCTACCATGGCTCTACTTCATTCTACCATGGCTCTACTTCATTCTACATGACTCTACTACACACTACCATGGCTCTACTCCATTCTACCATGACTCTACTAAATTCTACATGACTCTACTACACACTACCATGGCTCTACTGCATTCTACCATGTCTTTACTATATTCTACCATGGCTCTACTTCATTCTACCATGGCTCTACTTCATTCCACCATGGCTCTACTTCATTCTACCATGGCTCTACTTCATTTTACATGACTCTACTACACACTACCATGGCTCTACTCCATTCTACAATAGTTCTACTATATTCTACCATGGCTCTACTTCATTCTACCATGGCTCTTCTTCATTCTACCATGGCTCTACTTCATTCTACCATGGCTCTACTTCATTTAACCATGGCTCTACTTCATTCTACCATGGCTCTACTTCATTCTATATGACTCTACTACACACTTCCATGGCTCTACTCCATTCTACCATGGCTCTACTATATTCTACCATCGCTCTACTTCATTCTACCATAGCTCTACTTCATTCTACCATGGCTCTACTTCATTCTACCATGACTCTACTTCATTCTACCATTCCTGTACTTCATTCTCTATGACTCTACTACACACTACCATGGCTCTACTCCATTCTACCATGGCTCTACTTCATTCTACTATAGCTGTACTTCATTCTACCATGGCTCTACTTCATTCTACCTTCGCTCTACTTCATTCTATATGACTCTAATACACACTACCATGGCTCTACTCCATTCTACCATGGCTCTACTATATTCTACCATGGCTCTACTTCATTCTACCATGGCTCTCCTATATTCTACCATGGCTCTACTTCATTCTACCATGGCTCTACTTCATTCTACCATGGCTCTACTTCATTCTACCATGGCTCTACTTCATTCTTCCATGGCTCCACTTCATTCTATATGACTCTACTACACACTACCATGGCTCTACTCCATTCTACCATGGCTCTACTTCATTCTACCATTGCTCTACTTCATTCTACCTTGGCTCTAATTCATTCTATACCATAGCTCTACTTCATTCTACCATGGCTCTACTTCATTCTACCATGGCTCTACTTCATTCCACATGACTCTACTACACACTACCATGGCTCTACTCCATTCTACGATGGCTCTACTATTTTCTACCATGGCTCTACTTCATTCTACCATGGCTCTACTTCATTCTACATGACTCTACTACACACTACCATGGCTCTACTTCATTCTACCATGGCTCTACTATATCTTTACTGCATTCTACCATCGCTCTACTTCATTCTACCATGGCTCTACTTCATTCTACATGACTCTACTATACACTACCATGGCTCTACTCCATTCTACATGACTCTACTACACATTACCATGGCTCGACTCCATTCTCCCATGGTTCTACTACATTCTACCATGGCTCTACTTCATTCTACCATGGCTCTACTTCATTCTACCATGGCTCTACTTCATTCTACCATGGCTCTACTTCATTCTAACATGGCTCTACTTCATTCTACATGACTCTACTACACACTACCATGGATCCACTCCATTCTACCATCGCTCTACTGTATTCAAACATGGCTCTTCTTCATTCTACCATGACTCTACTTCATTCTACCATGGCTCTACTTCATTCTACCATGGCCCTACATCATTCTATATGACTCTACTTCATTCTACCACGCCTCTACTTCATTCTCTATGACTCTACTACACACTACCATGGCTCTACTCCATTCTACCATGGCTCTACTTCATTCTAGTATAGCTGTACTTCATTCTACCATGGCTCTACTTCATTCTACCATAGCTCTACTTCATTCTACATGACTCTACTACCCACTACCATGGCTCTACTCCATTCTACCATGGCTCTACTTCATTCTACCATGGCTCTACTTCATTCTACAATGGCTCTACTTCATTCTACCATGGCTCTACTTCATTCTACTATGGCTCTACTTCATTCTACCATGGCTCTACTTCATTCTACCATGGATCTACTTCATTCTACGTGAATCTACTACACACTACCATGGCTCTACTTCATTCTACCATGGCTCTACTTCATTCTACCATGGCTCTACTTCATTTTACATGACTCTACTTCATTCTACCATGGCTCTACTTCATTCTACCATGGCTCTACTTCATTCTTCCATGGCTCTACTTCATTCTACCATGGCTCTACTTCATTCTACGTGACTCTACTACACACTATCGTTGCTCTACTCTATTCTACCATGGCTCTACTTCATTCTACCATGTCTCTACTTCATTCTACCATGGCTCTATTTCATTCTACCATGGCTCTACTTCATTCTACATGACTCTACTACACACTACCAATGCTGTACTCCATTCTACCTTGGCTCTACTATATTCTGCCATGGCTCTACTTCATTCTACCATGGCTCTACTTCATTCTACCATGGCTCTACTCCATTCTACCATGGATCTACTATATTCTACCATGGCTCTACTTCATTCTACAATGGCTCTACTTCATTCTACCATGGCTCTACTTCATTCTACTATGGCTCTACTTCATTCTACCATGGCTCTACTTCATTCTACCATGGATCTACTTCATTCTACGTGAATCTACTACACACTACCATGGCTCTACTTCATTTTACCATGGCTCTACTTCATTCTACCATGGCTCTACTTCATTTTACATGACTCTACTTCATTCTACCATGGCTCTACTTCATTCTACCATGGCTCTACTTCATTCTTCCATGGCTCTACTTCATTCTACCATGGCTCTACTTCATTCTACGTGACTCTACTACACACTATCGTTTCTCTACTCTATTCTACCATGGCTCTACTTCATTCTACCATGTCTCTACTTCATTCTACCATGGCTCTACTTCATTCTACATGACTCTACTACACACTACCATGGCTGTACTCCATTTTACCATGGCTCTGCTATATTCTGCCATCGCTCTACTTCAATCTATCATGGCTCTACTTCATTCTACCATGGCTCTATTTCATTCTACCATGGCTCTACTTCATTCTACATGACTCTACTACACACTACCATGGCTGTACTCCATTCTACCTTGGCTCTACTATATTCTGCCATGGCTCGACTTCATTCTACCATGGCTCTACTTCATTCTACCATGGCTCTACTCCATTCTACAATGGATCTACTATATTCTACCATGGCTCTACTTCATTCTACCATGACTCTACTTCATTCTACCATGGATCTTCTTCATTCTACCAATGCTCTACTCCATTCTACCATGGCTCTACTTCATTCTACATGACTCTACTACACACTACCATGGCTTCTACTCCATTCTACCATGGCTGTACTATATTCTACCATGGCTCTACTTCATTCTACCATGGCTCTACTTCATTCTACCATGGCTCTACTTCATTCTACCATGGCTCTTCTTAATTCTACCAATGCTCTACTCCATTCTACCATGGCTCTACTTCATTCTACATGACTCTACTACACACTACCATGGCTCTACTCCATTCTATCATGGCTGTACTATTTTCTACCATGGCTCTACTTCATTCTACCATGGCTCTACTTCATTCTACCATGGCTCTACTTCATTCTACCATGGCTCTACTTCATTCTACCATGGCTCTATTTCATTCTTCCATGGCTCTACTTCATTCTACCATGGCTCTACTTCATTCTACGTGACTCTACTACACACTACCATGTCTCTACTCCATTCTACCATGGCTCTACTTCATTCTACCATGTCTCTACTTCATTCTACTATGGCTCTACTTCATTCTATATGACACTACTACACACTACCATGGATCTACTCCATTCTACCATGGCTTTACATCATTCTATCATGGCTCTACTTCATTCTACCATGGCTCTACTTCATTATTCCATGGCTCTACTTCATTCTACCATGGCTCTACTTCATTCTACCATGGCTCTACTTCATTCTACCATGGCTCTACTTCATTCTACATGAATCTACTACACAATACCATGGCTCTACTCCATTCTACCATGGCTCTACTTCATTCTACCATGTCTCTACTTCATTCTACTATGGCTCTACTTCATTCTATTTGACTCTACTACACACTACCATGGATCTACTCCATTCTACCATGGCTTTACATCATTCTATCATGGCTCTACTTCATTCTACCATGGCTCTACTTCATTCTACCATGGTTCTACTTCATTCTACCATCGCTCTACTTCATTCTACATGACTCTACTACACACTACCATGGCTCTACTACATTCTACCATCGCTCTACTTCATTCTACCATGTCTCTACTTCATTGTACTATGGCTCTACTTCATTCTATATGACTCTACTACACACTACCATGGATCTACTCCATTCTACCATGGCTTTACATCATTCTATCATGGCTCTACTTCATTCTACCATGGCTCTACTTCATTCTTCCATGGCTCTACTTCATTCTACCATGGCTCTACTTCATTCTACGTGACTCTACTTCATTCTACATGACTCTACTACACACTACCATGGCTCTACTCCATTCTACCATGGCTCTACTATATTCTACCATGGCTCTACTTCATTCTACCATGGCTCTACTTCATCCTACCATGGCTCTAGTTCATTCTACCATGGCTCTACTTCATTCTACCATGGCTCTACTTCATTCTACATGACTCTTCTACACACTACCATGGCTCTACTCCATTCTACCATGGCTCTACTATATTCTACCATGGCTCTACTTCATTCTACCATGGCTCTACTTCATTCTACCATGGTTCTACATCATTCTACATGACTCTACTACACACTACCATGGCTCTACTCCATTCTACCATGGCTCTACTTCATTGTACCATAGCTCTACTCCATTCTACCATGGCTCTACTTCATTCTACATGACTCTACTACACACTACCATCGCTCTACTCCATTCTACCATTGCTCTACTTCATTCTACTATGGCTCTACTTCATGCTCCCATGACTCTACTTTATTGTACCATGGCTCTATTTCATTCTACTATGGCTCTACTTCATTCTATATGACTCTACTACACACTACCATGGATCTACTCCATTCTACCATGGCTTTACTTCATTCTATCATGGCTCTACTTCATTCTACCATGGCTCTACTTCATTCTTCTATGGCTCTACTTCATTCTACCATGGCTCTACTTCATTCTACGTGACTCTACTACACACTACCGTTGCTCTACTCTATTCTACCATGGCTCTACTTCATTCTACCATGGCTCTACTTCAATCTACCATGGTTCTACTTCATTCTACATGACTCTACTACACACTACCATGGCTCTACTCCATTCTACCATGGCTCTACTTCATTGTACCATAGCTCTACTTCATTCTACCATGGCTCTACTTCATTCTACATGACTCTACTACACACTACCATGGCTCTACTCCATTCTAACATGGCTCTACTATAGTCTACCATGGCTCTACTTCATTCTACCATGGCTCTACTTCATTCTACCATGGCTCTACTTCATTCTACGTGACTCTACTACACACTATCGTTGCTCTACTCTATTCTACCATGGCTCTACTTCATTCTACCATGTCTCTACTTCATTCTACCATGGCTCTACTTCATTCTACATGACTCTACTACACACTACCATGGCTGTACTCCATTCTACCATGGCTCTGCTATATTCTGCCATCGCTCTACTTCAATCTATCATGGCTCTACTTCATTCTACCATGGCTCTATTTCATTCTACCATGGCTCTACTTCATTCTACATGACTCTACTACACACTACCATGGCTGTACTCCATTCTACCTTGGCTCTACTATATTCTTCCATGGCTCTACTTCATTCTTCCATGGCTCTACTTCATTCTACCATGGCTCTACTCCATTCTACCATGGATCTACTATATTCTACCATGGCTCTACTTCATTCTACCATGGCTCTACTTCATTCTATCATGGCTCTTCTTAATTCTACCAATGCTCTACTCCATTCTACCATGGCTCTACTTCATTCTACATGACTCTACTACACACTACCATGGCTCTACTACATTCTACCATGGCTGTACTATATTCTACCATGGCTCTACTTCATTCTACCATGGCTCTACTTCATTCTACCATGGCTCTACTTCATTCTACCATGGCTCTACTTCATTCTACCATGGCTCTACTTCATTCTTCCATGGCTCTACTTCATTCTACCATGGCTCTACTTCATTCTACGTGACTCTACTACACACTACCATGGCTCTACTCCATTCTACCATGGCTCTACTTCATTCTACCATGTCTCTACTTCATTCTACTATGGCTCTACTTCATTCTATATGACTCTACTACACACTACCATGGATCTACTCCATTCTACCATGGCTTTACATCATTCTATCATGGCTCTACTTCATTCTACCATGGCTCTACTTCATTCTTCCATGGCTCTACTTCATTCTACCATGGCACTACTTCATTCTACCATGGCTCTACTTCATTCTACCATGGCTCTACTTCATTCTACATGAATCTACTACACACTACCATGGCTCTACTCCATTCTACCATGGCTCTACTTCATTCTACCATGTCTCTACTTCATTCTTCTATGGCTCTACTTCATTCTATATGACTCTACTACACACTACCATGGATCTACTCCATTCTACCATGGCTTTACATCATTCTATCATGGCTCTACTTCATTCTACCATGGCTCTACTTCATTCTACCATGGTTCTACTTCATCCTACCATGGCTCTACTTCATTCTACATGACTCTACTACACACTACCATGGCTCTACTCCATTCTACCATGGCTCTACTTCATTCTACCATGTCTCTACTTCATTGTACTATGGCTCTACTTCATTCTATATGACTCTACTACACACTACCATGGATCTACTCCATTCTACCATGGCTTTACATCATTCTATCATGGCTCTACTTCATTCTACCATGGCTCTACTTCATTCTTCCATGGCTCTACTTCATTCTACCATGGCTCTACTTCATTCTACGTGACTCTACTTCATTCTACATGACTCTACTACACACTACCATGGCTCTACTCCATTCTACAGTGGCTCTACTATATTCCACCATGGCTCTACTTCATTCTACCATGGCTCTACTTCATCCTACCATGGCTCTAGTTCATTCTACCATGGCTCTACTTCATTCTACCATGGCTTTACTTCATTCTACATGACTCTTCTACACACTACCATGGCTCTACTCCATTCTACCATGGCTCTACTATATTCTACCATGGCTCTACTTCATTCTACCATGGCTCTACTTCGTTCTACCATGGTTCTACATCATTCTACATGACTCTACTACACAGTACCATGGCTCTACTCCATTCTACCATGGCTCTACTTCATTGTACCATAGCTCTGCTTCATTCTACCATGGCTCTACTTCATTCTACATGACTCTACTACACACTACCATCGCTCTACTCCATTCTACCATGGCTCTACTATAGTCTACCATGGCTCTACTTCATTCTACTATGGCTCTACTTTATGCTCCCATGACTCTACTTTATTCTACCATAGCTCTATTTCATTCTACTATGGCTCTACTTCATTCTATATGACTCTACTACACACTACCATGGATCTACTCCATTCTACCA
Source organism: Agelas oroides (assembly GCA_949130485.1). Taxonomy (NCBI): domain Eukaryota; kingdom Metazoa; phylum Porifera; class Demospongiae; order Agelasida; family Agelasidae; genus Agelas; species Agelas oroides. The sequence goes on along the minus strand of OX422202.1, from coordinate 2,584,846 downwards.
TGACTTTACTTCATTCTATCATGGCTCTACTTCATTCTACCATGGCTCTACTTCATTCTTCCATGGCTCTACTTCATTCTACCATGGCTCTACTTCATTCTACGTGACTCTACTACACACTACCGTTGCTCTACACTATTCTACCATGGCTCTACTTCATTCTACCAAGGCTCTACTTCAATCTACCATGGTTCTACTTCATTCTACATGACTCTACTACACACTACCATGACTCTACTCCATTCTACCATGGCTCTACTTCATTGTACCATAGCTCTACTTCATTCTACCATGGCTCTACTTCATTCTACATGACTCTACTACACACTACCATGGCTCTACTCCATTCTACCATGGCTCTACTATAGTCTACCATGGCTCTACATCATTCTACCAAGGCTCTCCTTCATTCTACCATGGTTCTACATCATTCTACATGACTCTACTACCCACTACCATGGCTCTACTCCATTCTACCATGACTCTACTTCATTGTACCATAGCTCTACTTCATTCTACCATGGCTCTACTTCATTCTACATAACTCTACTACACACTACCATCGCTCTACTCCATTCTACCATGGCTCTACTTCATTCTACCATGGCTCTACTTCATTCTACTATGGCTCTACTTCATTCTATATGACTCTACTACACACTACCATGGATCTACTCCATTCTACCATGGCTTTACATCATTCTATCATGGCTCTACTTCATTCTACCATGGCTCTACTTCATTCTTCCATGGCTCTACTTCATTCTACCATGGCTCTACTTCATTCTACGTGACTCTACTTCATTCTAGATGACTCTACTACACACTACCATGACTCTACTCCATTCTACCATGGCTCTACTATATTCTACTATGGCTCTACTTCATTCTACCATGGCTCTACTTCATCCTACCATGGCTCTAGTTCATTCTACCATGGCACTACTTCATTCTACCATGGCTCTACTTCATTCTACATGACTCTTCTACACACTACCATGGCTCTACTCCATTCTACCATGGCTCTACTATATTCTACCATGGCTCTACTTCATTCTACCATGGTTTTACATCATTCTACATGACTCTACTACACACTACCATGGCTCTACTCCATTCTACCATGGCTCTACTTCATTGTACCATAGCTCTACTTCATTCTACCATGGCTCTACTTCATTCTACATGACTCTACTACACACTACCGTTGCTCTACTCTATTCTACCATGGCTCTACTTCATTCTACCATGGCTCTACTTCAATCTACCATGGTTCTACTTCATTCTACATGACTCTACTATACACTACCATGGCTCTACTCCATTCTACCATGGCTCTACTTCATTGTACCATAGCTCTACTTCATGCTCCCATGGCTCTACTTTATTCTACCAATGCTTTACTTCATTCTACCATGGCTCTACTTCATTCTACCATGGCTCTACTTCATTCTTCCATGGCTCTACTTCATTCTACCATGGCTCTACTTCATTCTACGTGACTCTACTACACACTACCGTTGATCTACTCAATTCTACCATGGCTCTACTTCATTCTACCATGTCTCTACTTCATTCTACCATGGCTCTACTTCATTCTACCTGACTCTACTACACACTACCATGGCTGTACTCCATTCTACCATGGCTCTGCTATATTCTGCCATCGCTCTACTTCAATCTACAATGGCTCTACTTCATTCTACCATGGCTCTATTTCATTCTACCATGGCTCTACTTCATTCTACATGACTCTTCTACACACTACCATGGCTGTACTCCATTCTACCATGGCTCTACTATATTCTACCATGGCTCTCCTTCATTCTACCATGGCTCTACTGCATTCTACCATGGCTCTACTCCATTCTACCATGGATCTACTATATTCTACCATGGCTCTACTTCATTCTACCATGGCTCTACTTCATTCTACCATGGCTCTTCTTCATTCTACCAATGCTCTACTCCATTCTACAATGGGTCTACTTCATTCTACAAAGGCTCTACTTCATTCTAGCATGGCTCTACCTCATTCTACATGACTCTACTACACACTACCATGGCTCTACTCCATTCTAACATGGCTCTACTTCATTCTACCAAGGCTCTGCTTCATTCTACCATCGCTCTACTTCATTCTACATGACTCTACTAAACACTACCATGGTTCTACTCCATTCTACCATGGCTTTACTTCATTCTATCATGGCTCTACTTCATTTTACCATGGCTTTTCTTCATTCTTCCATGGCTCTACTTCATTCTACCATGGCTCTACTTCATTCTACGTGACTCTACTACTCACTACCGTTGCTCTACTCTATTCTACCATGGCTCTACTTCATTCTACCATGGCTCTACTTCAATCTACCATGGTTCTACTTCATTCTACATGACTCTACTACACACTACCATGGCTCTACTCCATTCTACCATGGCTCTACTTCATTGTACCATAGCTCTACTTCATTCTACCATGGCTCTACTTCATTCTACATGACTCTACTACACACTACCATGGCTCTACTCCATTCTACCATGGCTCTACTATAGTCTACCATGGCTCTACTTCATTTTACCATGGCTCTACTTCATTCTACCATGGTTCTACATCATTCTACATGACTCTACTACCCACTACCATGGCTCTACTCCATTCTACCATGGCTCTACTTCATTGTACCATAGCTCTACTTCATTCTACCATGGCTCTACTTCATTCTACATGACTCTACTACACACTACCATCGCTCTACTCTATTCTACCATGGCTCTACTTCATTCTACCATGGCTCTACTTCATTCTACTATGGCTCTACTTCATTCTATATGACTCTACTACACACTACCATGGATCTACTCCATTCTGCCATTGCTTTACATCATTCTATCATGGCTCTACTTCATTCTACCATGGCTCTACTTCATTCTTCCATGGCTCTACTTCATTCTACCATTGCTCTACTTCATTCTACGTGACTCTACTTCATTCTAGATGACTCTACTACACACTACCATGACTCTACTCCCTTCTACCATGGCTCTACTATATTCTACCATGGCTCTACTTCATTCTACCATGGCTCTACTTCATCCTACCATGGCTCTAGTTCATTCTACCATGGCTCTACTTCATTCTACCATGGCTCTACTTCATTCTACGTGACTCTTCTACACACTACCATGGCTCTACTCCATTCTACCATGGCTCTACTATATTCTACCATGGCTCTACTTCATTCTACCATGGTTTTACATCATTCTACATGACTCTACTTCACACTACCATGGCTCTACTCCATTCTACCATGGCTCTACTTCATTGTACCATAGCTCTACTTCATTCTACCATGGCTCTACTTCATTCTACATGACTCTACTACACACTACCGTTGCTCTACTCTATTCTACCATGGCTCTACTTCATTCTACCATGGCTGTTCTTCAATCTACCATGGCTCTACTGCATTCTACCATGGCTCTACTCCATTCTACCATGGATCTACTATATTCTACCATGGCTCTACTTCATTCTACCATGGCTCTACTTCATTCTACCATGGCTCTTCTTCATTCTACCAATGCTCTACTCCATTCTACCATCGGTCTACTTCATTCTACATGACTCTACTACACACTACCATGGCTCTACTCCATTCTACCATGGCTGTACTATATTCTACCATGGCTCTACTTCATTCTACCATGGCTCTACTTCATTCTACCATGGCTCTACTTCATTCTACCATGTCTCTACTTCATTCTACCATGGCTCTACTTCATTCTACCATGGCTCTACTTCATTCTACATGACTCTACTACACACTACCATGGCTCTACTTCATTCTACCATGTCTCTACTTCATTCTACTATGGCTCTACTTCATTCTATATGACTCTACTACACACTACCATGGATCTACTCCATTCTACCATGGCTTTACATCATTCTATCATGGCTCTACTTCATTCTACTATGGCTCTACTTCATTCTTCCATGGCTCTACTTCATTCTACCATGGCTCTACTTCATTCTACGTGACTCTACTTCATTCTACATGACTCTACTACACACTACCATGGCTCTACTCCATTCTACCATGGCTCTACTATATTCTACCATGGCTCTACTTCATTCTACCATGGCTCTACTTCATTCTGCCATGGCTCTATACTTCATTGTACATAACTCTAATACACACTACCATGGCTCTACTCCATTCTTCCATGTCTTTCTACCATGGCTCTACTTCATTCTACCATGGCTCTACTTCATTCTACAAAGGCTCTACTTCATTCTAGCATGGCTCTACCTCATTCTACATGACTCTACTACACACTACCATGGCTCTACTCCATTCTAACATGGCTCTACTTCATTCTACCAAGGCTCTGCTTCATTCTACCATCGCTCTACTTCATTCTACATGACTCTACTACACACTACCATGGCTCTACTCCATTCTACCATGTCTCTACTATATTCTACCATGGCTCTACTTCATTCTACCATGGCTCTACTTCATTCTACCATGGCTCTACTTCATTCTTCCATGGCTCTACTTCATTCTACCATGGCTCTACTTCATTCTACATGACTCTACTAAACATTACCATGGTTCTACTCCATTCTACCATGGCTTTACTTCATTCTATCATGGCTCTACTTCATTTTACCATGGCTCTACTTCATTCTTCCATGGCTCTACTTCATTCTACCATGGCTCTACTTCATTCTACGTGACTCTACTACTCACTACCGTTGCTCTACTCTATTCTACCATGGCTCTACTTCATTCTACCATGGCTCTACTTCAATCTACCATGGTTCTACTTCATTCTACATGACTCTACTACACACTACCATGGCTCTACTCCATTCTACCATGGCTCTACTTCATTGTACCATAGCTCTACTTCATTCTACCATGGCTCTACTTCATTCTACATGACTCTACTACACACTACCATGGCTCTACTCCATTCTACCATGGCTCTACTATAGTCTACCATGGCTCTACTTCATTCTACCATGGCTCTACTTCATTCTACCATGGTTCTACATCATTCTACATGACTCTACTACCCACTACCATGGCTCTACTCCATTCTACCATGACTCTACTTCATTGTACCATAGCTCTACTTCATTCTACCATGGCTCTACTTCATTCTACATGACTCTACTACACACTACCATCGCTCTACTCCATTCTACCATGGCTCTACTTCATTCTACCATGGCTCTACTTCATTCTACTATGGCTCTACTTCATTGTATATGACTCTACTACACACTACCATGGATCTACTCCATTCTGCCATGGCTTTACATCATTCTATCATGGCTCTACTTCATTCTACCATGGCTCTACTTCATTCTTCCATGGCTCTACTTCATTCTACCATGGCTCTACTTCATTCTACGTGACTCTACTTCATTCTAGATGACTCTACTACACACTACCATGACTCTACTCCCTTCTACCATGGCTCTACTATATTCTACCATGGATCTACTTCATTCTACCATGGCTCTACTTCATCCTACCATGGCTCTAGTTCATTCTACCATGGCTCTACTTCATTCTACCATGGCTCTACTTCATTCTACGTGACTGTTCTACACACTACCATTGCTCTACTCCATTCTACCATGGCTCTACTATATTCTACCATGGTTCTACTTCATTCTACCATGGTTTTACATCATTCTACATGACTCTACTACACACTACCATGGCTCTACTCCATTCTACCATGGCTCTACTTCATTGTACCATAGCTCTACTTCATTCTACCATGGCTCTACTTCATTCTACATGACTCTACTACACACTACCGTTGCTCTACTCTATTCTACCATGGCTCTACTTCATTCTACCATGGCTGTTCTTTAATCTACCATGGTTCTACTTCATTCTACATGACTCTACTATACACTACCATGGCTCTACTCCATTCTACCATGGCTCTACTTCATTGTACCATAGCTCTACTTCATGCTCCCATGGCTCTACTTTATTCTACCATGGCTCTACTTCATTCTACTATGGCTCTACTTCATTCTGTATGACTCTACTAGACACTACCATGGATCTACTCCATTCTACCAATGCTTTACTTCATTCTATCATGGCTCTACTTCATTCTACCATGGCTCTACTTCATTCTTCCATGGCTCTACTTCATTCTACCATGGCTCTACTACACACTGCCATAGCTCTACACCATTCTACCATGACTCTACTTCATTCTACCATGGCTCTACTTCATTCTACATGACTCTACTACACACTACCATGGCTCTACTCCATTCTACCATGGCTCTACTATATTCTACCATGTCTCTAGTTCATTCTACCATGGCTCTACTTCATTCTACCATGGCTCTACTCCATTCTACCATGGCTCTACTTCATTCTACCATGGCTCTACTTCATTCTACATGACTCTACTACACACTATCATGGCTCTACTCCATTCTACCATGGCTCTACTATATTCTACTATGGCTCTACTTCTTTCTACCATGGCTCTATTCCATTCTACCATGGCTCTACTATATTCTACCGTGACTCTACTTCATTCTACCATAGCTCTACTTCAGTCTACCATGGCTCTACTTCATTCTACCATCGCTCTACTTCATTCTACATGACTCTACTACACACTACCATGGCTCTACTCCATTCTACCATGGCTGTACTTCATTCTACCATCGCTCTATATACTTCATTCTAGCATGGCTCTACTTCATTCTACATGACTCTACTACACACTACCATGGCTCTACTCCATTCTACCATGACTCTACTATATTCTACCACGGTTCTACTTCATTCTACCATGGCTCTTCGTCATTCTACCATGGCTCTACTTCATTTTACATGACTCTACTACGCACTGCCATGGCTCTACTCCATTCTACCATGGCTCTACTTGATTCTACCATGGCTCTACTTCATTCTACATGACTCTACTACACACTACCATGGCTGTACTCCATTCTACCATGGCTCTGCTATATTCTGCCATCGCTCTACTTGAATCTACAATGGCTCTACTTCATTCTACCATGGCTCTATTTCATTGTACCATGGCTCTACTTCATTCTACGTGACTCTTCTACACACTACCATGGCTCTACTCCATTCTACCGTGGCTCTACTATATTCTACCATAGCTCTACTTCATTCTACCATGGTTTTACATCATTCTACATGACTCTACTGCACACTACCATGGCTCTACTCCATTCTACCATGGCTCTACTTCATTGTACCATAGCTCTACTTCATTCTACCATGGCTCTACTTCATTCTACATGAGTCTACTACACACTACCGTTGCTCTACTCTATTCTACCATGGCTCTACTTCATTCTACCATGGCTGTTCTTCAATCTACCATGGTTCTACTTCATTCTACATGACTCTACTATACACTACCATGGCTCTACTCCATTCTACCATGGCTCTACTTCATTGTACCATAGCTCTACTTCATGCTCCCATGGCTCTACTTTATTCTACCATGGCTCTACTTCATTCTACTATGGCTCTACTTCATTCTATATGACTCTACTACACACTACCATGGATCTACTCCATTCTACCAATGCTTTACTTCATTCTATCATGGCTCTACTTCATTCTACCATGGCTCTACTTCATTCTTCCATGGCTCTACTTCATTCTACCATGGCTCTACTTCATTCTACGTGACTCTACTACACACTACCGTTGATCTACTCTATTCTACCATGGCTCTACTTCATTCTACCATGTCTCTACTTCATTCTACCATGGCTCTACTTCATTCTACATGACTCTACTACACACTACCTTGGCTGTACTCCATTCTACCATGGCTCTGCTATATTCTGCCATCGCTCTACTTCAATCTACAATGGCTCTACTTCATTCTACCATGGCTCTATTTCATTCTACCATGGCTCTACTTCATTCTACATGACTCTACTACACACTACCATGGCTGTACTCCATTCTACCATGGCTCTACTATATTCTGCCATGGCTCTACTTCATTCTACCATGGCTCTACTTCATTCTACCATGGCTCTACTCCATTCTACCATGGATCTACTATATTCTACCATGGCTCTACTTCATTCTACCATGGCTCTACTTCATTCTACCATGGCTCTTCTTCATTCTACCAATGCTCTACTCCATTCTACCATGGGTCTACTTCATTCTACATGACTCTACTACACACTACCATGGCTCTACTCCATTCTACCATGGCTGTACTATATTGTACCATGGCTCTACTTCATTCTACCATGGCTCTACTTCATTCTACCATGGCTCTACTTCATTCTACCATGGCACTACTTCATTCTACCATGGCTCTACTTCATTCTACCATGGCTCTACTTCATTCTACATGACTCTACTTCATTCTACTATGGCTCTAGTTCATTCTATATGACTACTTCATTCTAGATGACCGTACTACACACTACCATGGCTCTACTCCATTCTACCATGGCTGTACTTCATTCTACCATGTCTCTACTTCATTCTACTATGGCTGTCCTTCATTCTATATGACTCTACTACACACTACCATGGATCTACTCCATTCTACCATGACTTTACATCATTCTATCATCGCTCTACTTCATTCTACTATGGCTCTACTTCATTCTTCCATGGCTCTACTTCATTCTACCATGGCTCTACTTCATTCTACGTGACTCTACTTCATTCTACATGACTCTACTACACACTACCATGGCTCTACTCCATTCTACCATGGCTCTACTATATTCTACCATGGCTCTACTTCATTCTACCATGGCTCTACTTCATTCTGCCATGGCTCTATACTTCATTGTACATAACTCTAATACACACTACCATGGCTCTACTCCATTCTTCCATGTCTTTCTACCATGGCTCTACTTCATTCTACCATGGCTCTACTTCATTCTACAAAGGCTCTACTTCATTCTAGCATGGCTCTACCTCATTCTACATGACTCTACTACACACTACCATGGCTCTACTCCATTCTAACATGGCTCTACTTCATTCTACCATGGCTCTGCTTCATTCTACCATCGCTCTACTTCATTCTACATGACTCTACTACACACTACCATGGCTCTACTCCATTCAACCATGGCTCTACTTCATTCTACCATGGCTCTACTTCATTCTACATGACTCTACTACACACTACCATGGCTCTACTCCATTCTACCATGGCTCTACTATATTCTACCATGGCTCTTCTTCATTCTACCATGGCTCTACTCCATTCTTCCATGGCTCTACTTCATTCTGCCATGGCTCTACTTCATTCTACATGACTCTACTACACACTACCATGGCTCTACTCCATTCTACCATGGCTCTGCTATATTCTACCATGGCTCTTCTTCATTCTACCATGGCTCTACTCCATTCTTGCATGGCTCTACTTCATTCTGCCATGGCTCTACTTCACTCTACCACGGCTCTACATCATTCTACATGAAGTGTGTAGTAGAGTCATGTAGAATGAAGTACAGCCATGGTAGAATGAAGTAGAGCCATGGTAGAATGAAGTAGAGCCATGGTAGAATGAAGTAGAGCCATGGTAGAATGAACTAGAGACTTGGTAGAATATAGTAGAGCCATGGTAGAATGGAGTAGAGCCATGGTAGTGTGTAGTAGAGTCATGTAGAATGAAGTAGAGCCATGGTAGAATGATGTAGAGCCATGGTAGAATGAAGTAGAGCCATGGTAGAATGGAGTAGAGCCATGGCAGTGTGTAGTAGAGTCATGTAGAATGAAGTAGAGCCATGGTAGAATGACGAACAGTCATGGTAGAATGAAGTAGAGCGATGGTAGGATATAGTACAGCCATGGTAGAATGAAGTAGAGCCATGGTAGTGTGTAGTAGTGCCATGGTAGAATGAAGTAGAGCAAAGGTAGAATGAAGTAGAACAATGGTAGAATATTGTAGAGCCATGGTAGAATGGAGTAGAGCCAAGGTAGTGCGTAATAGAGTCATGTATAATGATGTAGAGCCATGGTAGAATGAAGTAGAGCCATGGTAGAATGAAGTAGAGCCATTTTAGTGCGCAGTAGAGCCATGGTAGAATGAAGTAGAGCCATGGTAGACAGAAGTAGAGCGATGGTAGAATGGAATAGAGCCATGGTAGTGTGTAGTAGAGTCATGTAGAATGAAGTAGAGTCATGGTAGAATGAAGTAGAGCAATGGTAGAATGAAGTAGAGCCATGGTAGAATGGAGTAGAGCCATGGCAGTGTTTAGTAGAGTCATGTAGAATGAAGTAGAGCCATGGTAGAATGATGAAGAGCATTGGTAGAATGTAGTAGAGCAATGGTAGAATATAGTAGAGTCATGGTAGAATGGAGTAGAGACTTGGTAGGGTGCAGTAGAGTCATGTAGAATGAAGTAGAGCCATGGTACAATGAAGTAGAGCCATGGTAGTGTGTAGTAGAGCAATGGTAGAATGAAGTAGAGCCATGGTAGAATGAAGTAGAGCCATGGTTGAATGGAGTAGAGCCATGGTAGTGCGTAATAGATTCATGTACGTATAATGATGTAGAGCCATGGTAGAATGAAGTAGAGCCATGGTAGAATGAAGTAGAGCCATGGTAGAATGAAGTAGAGCCATGGTAGAATGAAGTAGAGCCATGGTAGAATGAAGTAGAGCCATGGTAGTGTGTAGTAGAGCAATGGTAGAATGAAGTAAAGCCATGGTAGAATGAAGTAGAGCCATGGTAGAATGAAGTAGAACCATGGTAGAATGAAGTAGAGCCATGGTAGAATGGAGTAGAGCCATGGTAGTGCGTAATAGAGTAATGTACGTATAATGATGTAGAGCCATGGTTGAATGAAGTAGAGCCATTGTAGAATGAAGTAGAGCCATGGTAGAATGAAGTAGAGCCATGGTAGAATGAAGTAGAGCCATGGTAGAATGAAGTAGAGCCATGGTAGACTGAAGTAGAGCCATGGTAGAATGGAGTAGAGCCATGATAGTGTGTAGTAGAGTCATATAGAATGAAGTAGAGCCATGGTAGAATGAAGTAGAGCCAAGGTAGAATGAAGTAGAGCCATGGTAGAATATAGTAGAGCCATGGTAGAATGGAGTAGAGCCATGGTAGTGTGTAGTAGAGTCATGTAGAATGAAGTAGAGCCATGGTAGAATGAAGTAGAGCCATGGTAGAATGGAGTAGAGCCATGGTAGTGTGTAGTAGAGTCATGTAGAATGAAGTAGAGCCATGGTAGAATGAAGTATATAGAGCCATGGTAGAATGAAGTAGAGCCATGGTTGAATGAAGTAGAGCCATGGTAGAATGAAGTAGAGCCATGGTAGAAAGAAGTAGAGCTATGGAAGAATGGAGTAGAGCCATGGTAGTGTGTAGTAGAGTCATGTAGAATGAAGTAGAGCCATGGTAGAATGAAGTAGAGCCATGGTAGAATGAAGTAGAGCCATGGTAGAATGAAGTAGAGCCATGGTAGAATGAAGTAGAGCTATAGTAGAATATAGTAGAGCCATGGTAGAATGGTGTAGAGCCATGGTAGTGTGTAGTAGAATCATGTAGAAAGAAGTAGAGCCATGGTAGAATGAAGTAGAGCCATGGTAGAATGAAGTAGAGCCATGGTAGAGTGGAGTAGAGCCATGGTAGTGTGTATTAGAGTCATGTAGAATGAAGCAGAGCCATGGTAGAATATAGTAGAGTCATGGTAGAATGAAGTAGAGCCATGGTAGAATATAATACAGCCATGGTAGAATGGAGTAGAGCCATGGTAGTGTGTAGTAGAGTCATGTAGAATGAAGTACAGCCATGGTAGAATGAAGTAGAGCCATGGTAGAATGAAGTAGAGCCATAGTAGAATGAAGTAGAGCCATGGTAGAATGAACTAGAGACTTGGTAGAATATAGTAGAGCCATGGTAAAATGGAGTAGAGCCATGGTAGTGTGTAGTAGAGTCATGTAGAATGAAGTAGAGCCATGGTAGAATGAAGTAGAGCCATGGTAGAATGAAGTAGAGCTATGGTAGAATGGAGTAGAGCCATGGCAGTGTGTAGTAGAGTCATGTAGAATGAAGTAGAGCCATGGTAGAATGACGAACAGTCATGGTAGAATGAAGTAGAGCCATGGTAGAATACAGTAGAGTCATGGTAGAATGGAGTAGAGCCATGGTAGTGTGAAGTAGAGTCATGTAGAATGAAGTAGAGCCATGGTACAATGAAGTAGATCCATGGTAGAATGAAGTAGAGCCAAGGTAGAATGAAGTAGAGCAATGGTAGAATATTGTAGAGCCATGGTAGAATGGAGTAGAGCCAAGGTAGTGCGTAACAGAGTCATGTATAGTGATGTAGAGCCATGGTAGAATGAAGTAGATCCATGGTAGAATGAAGTAGAGGCATTTTAGTTCGCAGTAGAGCCATGGTAGAATGAAGTAGAGCCATAGTAGAATGAAGTAGAGCTATGGTAGACAGAAGTAGAGCCATGGTGGAATGGAATAGAGCCATGGTAGTGTGTAGTAGAGTCATGTAGAATGAAGTAGAGCCATGGTAGAATGAAGTAGAGCAATGGTAGAATGAAGTAGAGCCATGGTAGAATGGAGTAGAGCCATGGCAGTGTGTAGTAGAGTCATGTAGAATGAAGTAGAGCCATGGTAGAATGACGAAGAGCATTGGTAGAATGTAGTAGAGCCATGGTAGAATATAGTAGAGTCATGGTAGAATGGAGTAGAGACATGGTACTGTGCAGTAGAGTCATGTAGAATGAAGTAGAGCCATGGTACAATGAAGTAGAGCCATGGTAGAATGAAGTAGAGCCATGGTAGAATGAAGTAGAGCAATGGTAGAATGAATTAGAGCCATGGTAGAATGAAGTAGAGCCATGGTAGAATGGAGTAGAGCCATGGTAGTGCGTAATAGAGTCATGTACGTATAATGATGTAGAGCCATGGTAGAATGAAGTAGAGCCATGGTAGAATGAAGTAGAGCCATGGTAGAATGAAGTAGAGCCATGGTAGAATGAAGTAGAGCCATGGTAGAATGAAGTAGAGCCATGGTAGAATGAAGTAGAGCCATGGTAGACTGAAGTAGAGCGATGGTAGGATGGAGTAGAGCCATGGTAGTGTGTAGTAGAGTCATATAGAATGAAGTAGAGCCATGGTAGAATGAAGTAGAGCCAAGGTAGAATGAAGTAGAGCCATGGTAGAATATAGTAGAGCCATGGTAGAATGGAGTAGAGCCATGGTAGTGTGTAGTAGAGTCATGTAGAATGAAGTAGAGCCATGGTAGAATGAAGTAGAGCCATGGTAGAATGGAGTAGAGCCATGGTAGTGTGTAGTAGAGTCATGTAGAATGAAGTAGAGCCATGGTAGAATGAAGTATATAGAGCCATGGTAGAATGAAGTAGAGCCATGGTTGAATGAAGTAGAGCCATGGTAGAATGAAGTAGAGCCATGGTAGAAAGAAGTAGAGCCATGGAAGAATGGATTAGAGCAATGGTAGTGTGTAGTAGAGTCATATAGAATGAAGTAGAGCCATGGTAGAATGAAGTAGAGCCATGGTAGAATGAAGTAGAGCCATGGTAGAATGAAGTAGAGCTATAGTAGAATATAGTAGAGCCATGGTAGAATGGTGTAGAGCCATGGTAGTGTGTAGTAGAATCATGTAGAGTGAAGTAGAGCCATGGTAGAATGAAGTAGAGCCATGGTAGAATATAGTAGAGTCATGGTAGAATGAAGTAGAGCCATGGTAGAATATAATACAGCCATGGTAGAATGGAGTAGAGCCATGGTAGTGTGTAGTAGAGTCATGTAGAATGAAGTACAGCCATGGTAGAATGAAGTAGAGCCATGGTAGAATGAAGTAGAGCCATAGTAGAATGAAGTAGAGCCATGGTAGAATGAACTAGAGACTTGGTAGAATATAGTAGAGCCATGGTAAAATGGAGTAGAGCCATGGTAGTGTGTAGTAGAGTCATGTAGAATGAAGTAGAGCCATGGTAGAATGAAGTAGAGCCATGGTAGAATGAAGTAGAGCCATGGTAGAATGGAGTAGAGCCATGGCAGTGTGTAGTAGAGTCATGTAGAATGAAGTAGAGCCATGGTAGAATGACGAACAGTCATGGTAGAATGAAGTAGAGCCATGGTAGAATACAGTAGAGTCATGGTAGAATGGAGTAGAGCCATGGTAGTGTGAAGTAGAGTCATGTAGAATGAAGTAGAGCCATGGTACAATGAAGTAGATCCATGGTAGAATGAAGTAGAGCCAAGGTAGAATGAAGTAGAGCAATGGTAGAATATTGTAGAGCCATGGTAGAATGGAGTAGAGCCAAGGTAGTGCGTAACAGAGTCATGTATAGTGATGTAGAGCCATGGTAGAATGAAGTAGATCCATGGTAGAATGAAGTAGAGGCATTTTAGTTCGCAGTAGAGCCATGGTAGAATGAAGTAGAGCCATAGTAGAATGAAGTAGAGCTATGGTAGACAGAAGTAGAGCCATGGTGGAATGGAATAGAGCCATGGTAGTGTGTAGTAGAGTCATGTAGAATGAAGTAGAGCCATGGTAGAATGAAGTAGAGCAATGGTAGAATGAAGTAGAGCCATGGTAGAATGGAGTAGAGCCATGGCAGTGTGTAGTAGAGTCATGTAGAATGAAGTAGAGCCATGGTAGAATGACGAAGAGCATTGGTAGAATGTAGTAGAGCCATGGTAGAATGAAGTAGAGCCATGGTAGAATGAAGTAGAGCCATGGTAGAATGAAGTAGAGCCATGGTAGAATGAAGTAGATCCATGGTAGAATGAAGTAGAGCCATGGTAGAATATAGTAGAGCGATTGTAGAATGGAGTAGAGCAATGGTAGAGTGTAGTCGAGTCATGTAGAATGAAGTAGAGCCATGGTAGAATGAAGTAAAGCCATGGTAGAATGAAGTAGAGCCATGGTAGAATGAAGTAGAGCCATGGTAGAATGAAGTAGAGCCATGATAGAATGAAGTAAAGCCATGGTAGAATGGAGTAGAGCCATGGTAGTGTGTAGTAGAATCATATAGAATGAAGTAGAGCCGTAGTAGAATGAAGTAGAGCCATGGTAGCATGAAGTAGAGCCATGGTAGAATGAGATAGAGCCATGGTAGACTATAGTAGAGCAATGGTAGAATGGAGTAGAGCAATGGTTGTGTGTAGTAGAGTCATGTGGAATGAAGTAGAGCAATGGTAGAATGAAGTAGAGCCATGGTAGAATGAAGTAGAGCCATGGTAGAATGAAGTAGAGCCACGGTAGAATATAGTAGAGGCATGGTAAAATGGAGTTGAGCCATGGTAGTGTGTAGTAGAGTCATGTAGAATGAAGTAGAGCTATGGTAGAATGAAGTAGAGCCAAGGTAGAATGATGTAGAGCCATGGTATAATGAAGTAGAGGCATGGTAGAATGGAGTAGAGCCATGGTAGTGTGCATTAGAGTCATATAGTATGAAGTAGAGCCATGGTAGAGTGAAGTAGAGTCACGGTAGAATGAAGTAGAGCCATTGTAGAATGAAGTAGAGCCATGGTAGAATGAAGTAGAGCCATGGTGGAATGAAGTAGAGCCATGGTAGAATGAAGTAGAGTCATGTAGAATGAAGTAGAGCCATGGTAGAAGGAAGTAGAGCCATGGTAGAATGAAGTAGAGCCATGGTAGTGTGTACTAGAGGCTTGTAGAATGAAGTAGAGCCATGGTAGAATGAAGTAGAGCCATGGTAGAATGAAGTAGAGCCATAGAAGAATGAAGTAGAGCCATGGTAGAATGAAGTAGAGCCATGGTAGAATGAAGTAGAGCCATGTAAGAATGGAGTAGAGCCATGGTAATGTGAAGTAGAGTCATGTAGAATGAAGTAGAACCATGGTAGAATGAAGTAGAGCCATGGTAGAACGAAGTACAGCTATAGTAGAATGAAGTAGAGCCATGGTAGATTGGAGTAGAGCCATGGTAGTGTGTAGTAGAGTCATAGAGAATGAAGTAGAGGCATGGTAGAATGAAGTAGAGTCATGGTAGAATGAAGTAGAGCCATGGTAGAATGAAGTAGAGCGATTGTAGAATATATTAGAGCCATGGTAGAATGGAGTAGAGCCATGGTAGTGTGTAGTAGAGTCATATAGAATGAAGTAGAGCCATGGTAGAATGAAGTAGAGGCATGGTAGAATGAAGTAGAGCCATGGTAGAATGAAGTAGAGCCATGGTAGAATGAAGTAGAGCCATGGTAGAATGAAGTAGAGCCATGGTAGAATGAAGTAGAGCCATGGTAGAATATAGTAGAGCCATTGCAGAATGGAGTAGAGCCATGGTAGAGTGTAGTCGAGTCATGTAGAATGAAGTAGAGCCATGGTAGAATGAAGTAAAGCCATGGTAGAATGAAGTAGAGCCATGGTAGAATGAAGTAGAGCCATGGTAGAATGAAGTAGAGCCATGATAGAATGAAGTAAAGCCATGGTAGAATGGAGTAGAGCCATGGTAGTGTGTAGTAGAATCATATAGAATGAAGTAGAGCCGTAGTAGAATGAAGTAGAAATATGGTAGAATGAAGTAGAGCCATGGTAGCATGAAGTAGAGACATGGTAGAATGAGATAGAGCCATGGTAGACTATAGTAGAGCCATGGTAGAATGGAGTAGAGCAATGGTTGTGTGTAGTAGAGTCATGTAGATTGAAGTAGAGCAATGGTAAAATGAAGTAGTGCCATGGTAGAATGGAGTAGAGCCATGGTAGTGTGTAGTAGAGTCATGTAGAATGAAGTAGAGCAATGGTAGAATGAAGTAGAGCCATGGTAGAATGAAGTAGAGCCATGGTAGAATATAGTAGAGCCATGGTAGAATGATGTAGAGCCATGGTAGAGTGAAGTAGAGCCATGGTAGAATGGAGTAGAGCCATGGTAGTATGTATTAGAGTCATATAGAATGAAGTAGAGTCTTGGTAGAATGAAGTAAAGCCATGGTAGAATGAAGTAGAGCCATGGTAGAATATAGTAGAGCCATGGTAAAATGGAGTAGAGCTATGGTAGTGTGTAGTAGAGCCATGTAGAATGGAGTAGAGCCATGGTAGTGTATATTAGAGTCATGTAGAATGAAGTAGAGCCATTGTAGAATGAAGTAGAGCCATGGTAGAATGCAGTAGAGATATAGTAGAGCCATGGTAGAATGAAGTAGAGCCATGGTAGTGTGTAGTAGAGTCATGTAGAATGAAGTAGAGCCATGGTAGAATGAAGTAGAGCCATGGTAGAAAATAGTAGAGCCATGGTAGAATGGAGTATAGCCATGGTAGAGTGTAGTAGAGTCATGTGGAATGAAGTAGAGCCACGGTAGAATGAAGTAGAGCCATGGGAGAATGAAGTAGAGCCATGGTAGAATGAAGTAGAGCCATGGTAGAATGAAGTAGAGCCATGGTAGAATGAAGTAGAGCCATGGTAGAATATAGTAGAGCCATTGTAGAATGGAGTAGAGCCATGGTAGAGTGTAGTCGAGTCATGTAGAATGAAGTAGAGCCATGGTAGAATGGAGTAGAGCCATGGTAGAATGAAGTAGAGCCATGGTAGAATGAAGTAGAGCCATGGTAGAATGAAGTAGAGCCATGGTAGAATGAAGTAGAGCCATGGTAGAATGAAGTAGAGCCATGGTAGAATGAAGTAGAGCCATGTAAGAATGGAGTAGAGCCATGGTAATGTGAAGTAGAGTCATGTAGAATGAAGTAGAACCATGGTAGAATGAAGTAGAGCCATGGTAGAACGAAGTACAGCTATAGTAGAATGAAGTAGAGCCATGGTAGATTGGAGTAGAGCCATGGTAGTGTGTAGTAGAGTTATAGAGAATGAGGTAGAGGCATGGTAGAATGAAGTAGAGTCCTGGTAGAATGAAGTAGAGCCATGGTAGAATGAAGTAGAGCCATGGTAGAATGAAGTAGAGCGATCGTAGAATATAGTAGAGCCATGGTAGAATGGAGTAGAGCCATGGTAGTGTGTAGTAGAGTCATATAGAATGAAGTAGAGCCATGGTAGAATGAAGTAGAGCCATGGTAGAATGAAGTAGAGCCATGGTAGAATGAAGTAGAGCCATGGTAGAATGAAGTAAAGCCATGGTAGAATGAAGTAGAGCCATGGTAGAATAAAGTAGAGCCATGGTAGAATATAGTAGAGCCATTGTAGAATGGAGTAGAGCCATGGAAGAGTGTAGTCGAGTCATGTAGAATGAAGTAGAGCCATGGTAGAATGAAGTAAAGCCATGGTAGAATGAAGTAGAACCATGGTAGAATGAAGTAGAGCCATGGTAGAATGAAGTAGAGCCATGATAGAATGAAGTATAGAGTCATGTAGAATGAAGTAGAGGCATGGTAGAATGAAGTAGAGCCATGGTAGAATGAAGTAGAGCCATGGTAGTGTGTAGTAGAGTCTTGTAGAATGAAGTAGAGCCATGTTAGAATGAAGTAGTGACATGGTTGAATGAAGTAGAGCCATGGTAGAATGAAGTACAGCCATGGTAGAATGAAGTAGAGCCATGGTAGAACGAAGTAGAGCCATGGTAAAATGAAGTAGAGTCATGTAGAATGAAGTAGAGCCATGGTAGAATGAAGTAGAACCATGGTAGAATGAAGTAGAGCCATGGTAGTGTGTAGTAGAGTAATGTAGAATGAAGTAGAGCCATAGTAGAATGAAGTATAGCAATGGTAGAATGAAGTAGATCCATGGTAGAATGAAGTAGAGCCATGGTAGAATGAAGTAGAGCCATGGTAAAATGATGTAGAGCCATGGTTGAATATAGTAGAGCGATGGTAGAATGGAGTAGAGCCATGGTAGTGTGTAGTAGAGTCATGTAGAATGAAGTAGAGCCATAGTAGAATGAAGTAGAGCCAAGGTAGAATTAAGTAGAGCCATAGTAGAATGGAGTAGCGCCATGGTAGAGTGTAGTAGAGTCATGTAGAATGAAGTAGAGTCAAGGTAGAATGAAGTAAAGCCATGGTAGAATCAAGTAGAGCCATGGTAGAATATAGTAGAGCCATGGTAGAATGGAGTATAGCCATGGTAGAGTGAAGTAGAGTCATGTGGAATGAAGTAGAGCCATGGTAGAATGAAGTAGAGCCATGGGAGAATGAAGTAGAGCCATGGTATAGAATGAAGTAGAGCCATGGTAGAATGAAGTAGAGCCAATGTAGAATGAAGTAGAGCTATGGTAGAATGGAGTAGAGCCATGGTAGTGTGCAGTAGAGTCATGTAGAATGAAGTAGAGCCATGGTAGAATGAAGTAGAGCCGTGGTAGAATGAAGTACAGCCATAATAGAATGAAGTAGAGCGATGGTAGAATGGAGTAGAGCCATGGTAGTGTGTAGTAGAGTCATATAGAATGAAGTAGAGCCATGGTAGGATGAAGTAGAGCCATGGTAGAATGAAGAAGAGCCATGGTAGAATGAAGTAGAGCCATGGTAGAATGAAGTAGAGCCATGGTAGAATGGAGTAGAGCCATGGTAGTGTGTAGTAGAGTCATATAGAATGAAGTAGAGCCATAGTAGAATGAAGTAGAGCCATGGTAGAATGAAGTAGAGCGATGGTAGAATGGAGTAGAGCCATGGTAGTTTGTAGTAGAGTCATGTAGAATGAAGTAGAGCCATGCTAGAATGAAGTAGAGCCATGGTAGAATGAAGTAGAGCCATGGTAGAATGAAGTAGAGCCATGGAAGAATGGAGTAGAGCCATGGAAGTGTGTAGTATAGTCATGTAGAATGAAGCAGAGCCATAGTAGAATGAAGTAGAGCCATTGTAGAATGAAGTAGAGCCATGGTAGTATGGAGTAAAGCCATGGTAGTGTGTAGTAGAGTCATGTAGAATGAAGTAGAGCCATGGTAGAATGAAGTAGAGCCATGGTAGAATGAAGTGGAGCCATGGTAGAATATAGTAGAGCCATGGTAGAATGATGTAGAGCCATGGTAGAATGAAGAAGAGGCATGGTAGAATGGAGTAGAGCCATGGTAGTGTGCATTAGAGCCATATAGAATGAAGTAGAGCCATGGTAGAGTGAAGTAGAGTCATGGTAGAATGAAGTAGAGCCATTGTAGAATGAAGTAGAGCCATGGTAGAATGAAGTAGAGCCATGGTGGAATGAAGTAGAGCCATGGTAGAATGAAGTAGAGTCATGTAGAATGAAGTAGAGCGATGGTAGAAGGAAGTAGAGCCATGGTAGAATGAAGTAGAGCCATGGTAGTGTGTACTAGAGTCTTGTAGAATGAAGTAGAGCCATGGTAGAATGAAGTAGAGCCATGGTAGAATGAAGTAGAGCCATAGAAGAATGAAGTAGAGCCATGGTAGAATGAAGTAGAGCCATGGTAGAATGAAGTAGAGCCATGGTAGAATGAAGTAGAGCCATGTAAGAATGGAGTAGAGCCATGGTAATGTGAAGTAGAGTCATGAAGAATGAAGTAGAACCATGGTAGAATGAAGTAGAGCCATGGTAGAACGAAGTACAGCTATAGTAGAATGAAGTAGAGCCATGGTAGATTGGAGTAGACCCATGGTAGTGTGTAGTAGAGTCATAGAGAATGAAGTAGAGGTATGGTAGAATGAAGTAGAGTCTTGGTAGAATGAAGTAGAGCCATGGTAGAATGAAGTAGAGCGATTGGAGAATATAGTAGAGCCATGGTAGAATGGAGTAGAGCCATGGTAGTGTGTAGTAGAGTCATATAGAATGAAGTAGAGCCATGGTAGAATGAAGTAGAGGCATGGTAGAATGAAGTAGAGCCATGGTAGAATGAAGTAGAGCCATGGTAGAATGAAGTAGAGCCATGGTAGAATGAAGTAGATCCATGGTAGAATGAAGTAGAGCAATGGTAGAATATAGTAGAGCCATTGTAGAATGGAGTAGAGCCATGGTAGAATGTAGTCGAGTCATGTAGAATGAAGTAGAGCCATGGTAGAATGAAGTAAAGCCATGGTAGAATGAAGTAGAGCCATGGTAGAATGAAGTAGAGCCATGGTAGAATGAAGTAGAGCCATGATAGAATGAAGTAAAGCCATGGTAGAATGGAGTAGAGCCATGGTAGTGTGTAGTAGAATCATATAGAATGAAGTAGAGCCGTAGTAGAATGAAGTAGAGCCATGGTAGCATGAAGTAGAGCCATGGTAGAATGAGATAGAGCCATGGTAGACTATAGTAGAGCAATGGTAGAATGGAGTAGAGCAATGGTTGTGTGTAGTAGAGTCATGTAGATTGAAGTAGAGCCTTGGTAAAATGAAGTAGTGCCATGGTAGAATGGAGTAGAGCCATGGTAGTGTGTAGTAGAGTCATGTAGAATGAAGTAGAGCAATGGTAGAATGAAGTAGAGCCATGGTAGAATGAAGTAGAGCCATGGTAGAATGAAGTAGAGCCATGATAGAATATAGTAGAGGCATGGTAGAATGGAGTTGAGCCATGGTAGTGTGTAGTAGAGTCATGTAGAATGAAGTAGAGCTATGGTAGAATGAAGTAGAGCCAAGGTAGAATGATGTAGAGCCATGGTAGAATGAAGTAGAGGCATGGTAGAATGGAGTAGAGCCATGGTAGTGTGCATTAGAGTCATATAGAATGAAGTAGAGCCATGGTAGAGTGAAGTAGAGTCATGGTAGAATGAAGTAGAGCCATTGTAGAATGAAGTAGAGCCATGGTAGAATGAAGTAGAGCCATGGTGGAATGAAGTAGAGCCATGGTAGAATGAAGTAGAGTCATGTAGAATGAAGTAGAGCCATGGTAGAAGGAAGTAGAGCCATGGTAGAATGAAGTAGAGCCATGGTAGTGTGTACTAGAGTCTTGTAGAATGAAGTAGAGCCATGGTAGAATGAAGTAGAGCCATGGTAGAATGAAGTAGAGCCATAGAAGAATGAAGTAGAGCCATGGTAGAATGAAGTAGAGCCATGGTAGAATGAAGTAGAGCCATGTAAGAATGGAGTAGAGCCATGGTAATGTGAAGTAGAGTCATGTAGAATGAAGTAGAACCATGGTAGAATGAAGTAGAGCCATGGTAGAACGAAGTACAGCTATAGTAGAATGAAGTAGAGCCATGGTAGATTGGAGTAGAGCCATGGTAGTGTGTAGTAGAGTCATAGAGAATGAAGTAGAGGCATGGTAGAATGAAGTAGAGTCATGGTAGAATGAAGTAGAGCCATGGTAGAATGAAGTAGAGCGATTGTAGAATATATTAGAGCCATGGTAGAATGGAGTAGAGCCATGGTAGTGTGTAGTAGAGTCATATAGAATGAAGTAGAGCCATGGTAGAATGAAGTAGAGGCATGGTAGAATGAAGTAGAGCCATGGTAGAATGAAGTAGAGCCATGGTAGAATGAAGTAGAGCCATGGTAGAATGAAGTAGAGCCATGGGAGAATGAAGTAGAGCCATGGTAGAATATAGTAGAGCCATTGCAGAATGGAGTAGAGCCATGGTAGAGTGTAGTCGAGTCATGTAGAATGAAGTAGAGCCATGGTAGAATGAAGTAAAGCCATGGTAGAATGAAGTAGAGCCATGGTAGAATGAAGTAGAGCCATGGTAGAATGAAGTAGAGCCATGATAGAATGAAGTAAAGCCATGGTAGAATGGAGTAGAGCCATGGTAGTGTGTAGTAGAATCATATAGAATGAAGTAGAGCCGTAGTAGAATGAAGTAGAACCATGGTAGAATGAAGTAGAGCCATGGTAGCATGAAGTAGAGACATGGTAGAATGAGATAGAGCCATGGTAGACTATAGTAGAGCCATGGTAGAATGGAGTAGAGCAATGGTTGTGTGTAGTAGAGTCATGTAGATTGAAGTAGAGCCATGGTAAAATGAAGTAGTACCATGGTAGAATGGAGTAGAGCCATGGTAGTGTGTAGTAGAGTCATGTAGAATGAAGTAGAGCAATGGTAGAATGAAGTAGAGCCATGGTAGAATGAAGTAGAGCCATGGTAGAATATAGTAGAGCCATGGTAGAATGATGTAGAGCCATGGTAGAATGAAGTAGAGCCATGGTAGAATGGAGTAGAGCCATGGTAGTATGTATTAGAGTCATATAGAATGAAGTAGAGTCATGGTAGAATGAAGTAAAGCCATGGTAGAATGAAGTAGAGCCATGGTAGAATATAGTAGAGCCATGGTAAAATGGAGTAGAGCTATGGTAGTGTGTAGTAGAGCCATGTAGAATGGAGTAGAGCCATGGTAGTGTATATTAGAGTCATGTAGAATGAAGTAGAGCCATTGTAGAATGAAGTAGAGCCATGGTAGAATGCAGTAGAGATATAGTAGAGCCATGGTAGAATGAAGTAGAGCCATGGTAGTGTGTAGTAGAGTCATGTAGAATGAAGTAGAGCCATGGTAGAATGAAGTAGAGCCATGGTAGAAAATAGTAGAGCCATGGTAGAATGGAGTATAGCCATGGTAGAGTGTAGTAGAGTCATGTGGAATGAAGTAGAGCCACGGTAGAATGAAGTAGAGCCATGGGAGAATGAAGTAGAGCCATGGTATAGAATGAAGTAGAGCCATGGTAGAATGAAGTAGAGCCAATGTAGAATGAAGTAGAGCTATGGTAGAATGGAGTAGAGCCATGGTAGTGTGCAGTAGAGTCATGTAGAATGAAGTAGAGCCATGGTAGTATGGAGTAAAGCCATGGTAGTGTGTAGTAGAGTCATGTAGAATGAAGTAGAGCCATGGTAGAATGAAGTAGAGCCATGGTAGAATGAAGTGGAGCCATGGTAGAATATAGTAGAGCCATGGTAGAATGATGTAGAGCCATGGTAGAATGAAGAAGAGGCATGGTAGAATGGAGTAGAGCCATGGTAGTGTGCATTAGAGCCATATAGAATGAAGTAGAGTCATGGTAGAGTGAAGTAGAGTCATGGTAGAATGAAGTAGAGCCATTGTAGAATGAAGTAGAGCCATGGTAGAATGAAGTAGAGCCATGGTGGAATGAAGTAGAGCCATGGTAGAATGAAGTAGAGTCATGTAGAATGAAGTAGAGCGATGGTAGAAGGAAGTAGAGCCATGGTAGAATGAAGTAGAGCCATGGTAGTGTGTACTAGAGTCTTGTAGAATGAAGTAGAGCCATGGTAGAATGAAGTAGAGCCATGGTAGAATGAAGTAGAGCCATAGAAGAATGAAGTAGAGCCATGGTAGAATGAAGTAGAGCCATGGTAGAATGAAGTAGAGCCATGGTAGAATGAAGTAGAGCCATGTAAGAATGGAGTAGAGCCATGGTAATGTGAAGTAGAGTCATGAAGAATGAAGTAGAACCATGGTAGAATGAAGTAGAGCCATGGTAGAACGAAGTACAGCTATAGTAGAATGAAGTAGAGCCATGGTAGATTGGAGTAGACCCATGGTAGTGTGTAGTAGAGTCATAGAGAATGAAGTAGAGGTATGGTAGAATGAAGTAGAGTCTTGGTAGAATGAAGTAGAGCCATGGTAGATTGAAGTAGAGCGATTGGAGAATATAGTAGAGCCATGGTAGAATGGAGTAGAGCCATGGTAGTGTGTAGTAGAGTCATATAGAATGAAGTAGAGCCATGGTAGAATGAAGTAGAGGCATGGTAGAATGAAGTAGAGCCATGGTAGAATGAAGTAGAGCCATGGTAGAATGAAGTAGAGCCATGGTAGAATGAAGTAGATCCATGGTAGAATGAAGTAGAGCAATGGTAGAATATAGTAGAGCCATTGTAGAATGGAGTAGAGCCATGGTAGAATGTAGTCGAGTCATGTAGAATGAAGTAGAGCCATGGTAGAATGAAGTAAAGCCATGGTAGAATGAAGTAGAGCCATGGTAGAATGAAGTAGAGCCATGGTAGAATGAAGTAGAGCCATGATAGAATGAAGTAAAGCCATGGTAGAATGGAGTAGAGCCATGGTAGTGTGTAGTAGAATCATATAGAATGAAGTAGAGCCGTAGTAGAATGAAGTAGAGCCATGGTAGCATGAAGTAGAGCCAT
This sequence comes from Agelas oroides, assembly GCA_949130485.1. Classification (NCBI taxonomy): domain Eukaryota; kingdom Metazoa; phylum Porifera; class Demospongiae; order Agelasida; family Agelasidae; genus Agelas; species Agelas oroides. The sequence continues at coordinate 2,559,899 of OX422202.1, read as the reverse complement.
GGTAGAATGAGATAGAGCCATGGTAGACTATAGTAGAGCAATGGTAGAATGGAGTAGAGCAATGGTTGTGTGTAGTAGAGTCATGTAGATTGAAGTAGAGCCTTGGTAAAATGAAGTAGTGCCATGGTAGAATGGAGTAGAGCCATGGTAGTGTGTAGTAGAGTCATGTAGAATGAAGTAGAGCAATGGTAGAATGAAGTAGAGCCATGGTAGAATGAAGTAGAGCCATGGTAGAATGAAGTAGAGCCATGATAGAATATAGTAGAGGCATGGTAGAATGGAGTTGAGCCATGGTAGTGTGTAGTAGAGTCATGTAGAATGAAGTAGAGCTATGGTAGAATGAAGTAGAGCCAAGGTAGAATGATGTAGAGCCATGGTAGAATGAAGTAGAGGCATGGTAGAATGGAGTAGAGCCATGGTAGTGTGCATTAGAGTCATATAGAATGAAGTAGAGCCATGGTAGAATGAAGTAGAGTCATGTAGAATGAAGTAGAGCCATGGTAGAAGGAAGTAGAGCCATGGTAGAATGAAGTAGAGCCATGGTAGTGTGTACTAGAGTCTTGTAGAATGAAGTAGAGCCATGGTAGAATGAAGTAGAGCCATGGTAGAATGAAGTAGAGCCATAGAAGAATGAAGTAGAGCCATGGTAGAATGAAGTAGAGCCATGGTAGAATGAAGTAGAGCCATGTAAGAATGGAGTAGAGCCATGGTAATGTGAAGTAGAGTCATGTAGAATGAAGTAGAACCATGGTAGAATGAAGTAGAGCCATGGTAGAACGAAGTACAGCTATAGTAGAATGAAGTAGAGCCATGGTAGATTGGAGTAGAGCCATGGTAGTGTGTAGTAGAGTCATAGAGAATGAAGTAGAGGCATGGTAGAATGAAGTAGAGTCATGGTAGAATGAAGTAGAGCGATGGTAGAATGAAGTAGAGCGATTGTAGAATATATTAGAGCCATGGTAGAATGGAGTAGAGCCATGGTAGTGTGTAGTAGAGTCATATAGAATGAAGTAGAGCCATGGTAGAATGAAGTAGAGGCATGGTAGAATGAAGTAGAGCCATGGTAGAATGAAGTAGAGCCATGGTAGAATGAAGTAGAGCCATGGTAGAATGAAGTAGAGCCATGGGAGAATGAAGTAGAGCCATGGTAGAATATAGTAGAGCCATTGCAGAATGGAGTAGAGCCATGGTAGAGTGTAGTCGAGTCATGTAGAATGAAGTAGAGCCATGGTAGAATGAAGTAAAGCCATGGTAGAATGAAGTAGAGCCATGGTAGAATGAAGTAGAGCCATGGTAGAATGAAGTAGAGCCATGATAGAATGAAGTAAAGCCATGGTAGAATGGAGTAGAGCCATGGTAGTGTGTAGTAGAATCATATAGAATGAAGTAGAGCCGTAGTAGAATGAAGTAGAACCATGGTAGAATGAAGTAGAGCCATGGTAGCATGAAGTAGAGACATGGTAGAATGAGATAGAGCCATGGTAGACTATAGTAGAGCCATGGTAGAATGGAGTAGAGCAATGGTTGTGTGTAGTAGAGTCATGTAGATTGAAGTAGAGCCATGGTAAAATGAAGTAGTACCATGGTAGAATGGAGTAGAGCCATGGTAGTGTGTAGTAGAGTCATGTAGAATGAAGTAGAGCAATGGTAGAATGAAGTAGAGCCATGGTAGAATGAAGTAGAGCCATGGTAGAATATAGTAGAGCCATGGTAGAATGATGTAGAGCCATGGTAGAATGAAGTAGAGCCATGGTAGAATGGAGTAGAGCCATGGTAGTATGTATTAGAGTCATATAGAATGAAGTAGAGTCATGGTAGAATGAAGTAAAGCCATGGTAGAATGAAGTAGAGCCATGGTAGAATATAGTAGAGCCATGGTAAAATGGAGTAGAGCTATGGTAGTGTGTAGTAGAGCCATGTAGAATGGAGTAGAGCCATGGTAGTGTATATTAGAGTCATGTAGAATGAAGTAGAGCCATTGTAGAATGAAGTAGAGCCATGGTAGAATGCAGTAGAGATATAGTAGAGCCATGGTAGAATGAAGTAGAGCCATGGTAGTGTGTAGTAGAGTCATGTAGAATGAAGTAGAGCCATGGTAGAATGAAGTAGAGCCATGGTAGAAAATAGTAGAGCCATGGTAGAATGGAGTATAGCCATGGTAGAGTGTAGTAGAGTCATGTGGAATGAAGTAGAGCCACGGTAGAATGAAGTAGAGCCATGGGAGAATGAAGTAGAGCCATGGTATAGAATGAAGTAGAGCCATGGTAGAATGAAGTAGAGCCAATGTAGAATGAAGTAGAGCTATGGTAGAATGGAGTAGAGCCATGGTAGTGTGCAGTAGAGTCATGTAGAATGAAGTAGAGCCATGGTAGAATGAAGTAGAGCCATGGTAGAATGAAGTACAGCCATAATAGAATGAAGTAGAGCGATGGTAGAATGGAGTGGAGCCATGGTAGTGTGTAGTAGAGTCATATAGAATGAAGTAGAGCCATGGTAGGATGAAGTAGAGCCATGGTAGAATGAAGAAGAGCCATGGTAGAATGAAGTAGAGCCATGGTAGATGAAGTAGAGCCATGGTAGAATCGAGTAGAGCCATGGTAGTGTGTAGTAGAGTCATATAGAATGAAGTAGAGCCATGGTAGAATGAAGTAGAGCCATGGAAGAATGAAGTAGAGCCATGGTAGAATGGAGTAGAGCCATGGTAGTGTGTAGTAGAGTCATGTAGAATGAAGTAGAGCCATGCTAGAATGAAGTAGAGCCATGGTAGAATGAAGTAGAGCCATGGCAGAATGAAGTAGAGCCATGGAAGAATGGAGTAGAGCCATGGAAGTGTGTAGTAGAGTCATGTAGAATGAAGCAGAGCCATAGTAGAATGAAGTAGAGCCATTGTAGAATGAAGTAGGGCCATGGTAGTATGGAGTAAAGCCATGGTAGTGTGTAGTAGAGTCATGTAGAATGAAGTAGAGCCATGGTAGAATGAAGTAGAGCCATGGTAGAATGAAGTGGAGCCATGGTAGAATATAGTAGAGCCATGGTAGAATGATGTAGAGCCATGGTAGAATGAAGTAGAGGCATGGTAGAATGGAGTAGAGCCATGGTAGTGTGCATTAGAGTCATATAGAATGAAGTAGAGCCATGGTAGAGTGAAGTAGAGTCACGGTAGAATGAAGTAGAGCCATTGTAGAATGAAGTAGAGCCATGGTAGAATGAAGTAGAGCCATGGTAGAATGAAGTAGAGCCATGTAAGAATGGAGTAGAGCCATGGTAATGTGAAGTAGACTCATGTAGAATGAAGTAGAACCATGGTAGAATGAAGTAGAGCCATGGTAGAACGAAGTACAGCTATAGTAGAATGAAGTAGAGCCATGGTAGATTGGAGTAGAGCCATGGTAGTGTGTAGTAGAGTCATAGAGAATGAAGTAGAGGCATGGTAGAATGAAGTAGAGTCATGGTAGAATGAAGTAGAGCCATGGTAGAATGAAGTAGAGCCATGGTAGAATGAAGTAGAGCGATTGTAGAATATAGTAGAGCCATGGTAGAATGGAGTAGAGCTATGGTAGTGTGTAGTAGAGTCATATAGAATGAAGTAGAGACATGGTAGAATGAAGTAGAGGCATGGTAGAATGAAATAGAGCCATGGTAGAATGAAGTAGAGCCATGGTAGAATGAAGTAGAGCCATGGTAGAATGAAGTAGAGCCATGGTAGAATGAAGTAGAGCCATGGTAGAATATAGTAGAGCCATTGTAGAATGGAGTAGAACCATGGTAGAGTGTAGTCGAGTCATGTAGAATGAAGTAGAGCCATGGTAGAATGAAGTAAATCCATGGTAGAATGAAGTAGAGCCATGGTAGAATGAAGTAGAGCCATGGTAGAATGAAGTAGAGCCATGGTAGAATGAAGTAGAGCCATGATAGAATGAAGTAAAGCCATGGTAGAATGGAGTAGAGCCATGGTAGTGTGTAGTAGAATCATATAGAATGAAGTAGAGCCGTAGTAGAATGAAGTAGAACCATGGTAGAATGAAGTAGAACCATGGTAGAATGAAGTAGAGCCATGGTAGAACGAAGTACAGCTATAGTAGAATGAAGTAGAGCCATGGTAGATTGGAGTAGAGCCATGGTAGTGTGTAGTAGAGTCATAGAGAATGAAGTAGAGGCATGGTAGAATGAAGTAGAGTCATGGTAGAATGAAGTAGAGCCATGGTAGAATGAAGTAGAGCAATGGTAGAATGAAGTAGAGCCATGGTAGAATGAAGTAGAGCCATGGTAGAATATAGTAGAGCCATTGCAGAATGGAGTAGAGCCATGGTAGAGTGTAGTCGAGTCATGTAGAATGAAGTAGAGCCATGGTAGAATGAAGTAGAGCCATGGAAGAATGAAGTAGAGCCATGGTAGAATGGAGTAGAGCCATGGTAGTGTGTAGTAGAGTCATGTAGAATGAAGTAGAGCCATGCTAGAATGAAGTAGAGCCATGGTAGAATGAAGTAGAGCCATGGCAGAATGAAGTAGAGCCATGGAAGAATGGAGTAGAGCCATGGAAGTGTGTAGTAGAGTCATGTAGAATGAAGCAGAGCCATAGTAGAATGAAGTAGAGCCATTGTAGAATGAAGTAGAGCCATGGTAGTATGGAGTAAAGCCATGGTAGTGTGTAGTAGAGTCATGTAGAATGAAGTAGAGCCATGGTAGAATGAAGTAGAGCCATGGTAGAATGAAGTGGAGCCATGGTAGAATATAGTAGAGCCATGGTAGAATGATGTAGAGCCATGGTAGAATGAAGTAGAGGCATGGTAGAATGGAGTAGAGCCATGGTAGTGTGCATTAGAGTCATATAGAATGAAGTAGAGCCATGGTAGAGTGAAGTAGAGTCACGGTAGAATGAAGTAGAGCCATTGTAGAATGAAGTAGAGCCATGGTAGAATGAAGTAGAGCCATGGTAGAATGAAGTAGAGCCATGTAAGAATGGAGTAGAGCCATGGTAATGTGAAGTAGACTCATGTAGAATGAAGTAGAACCATGGTAGAATGAAGTAGAGCCATGGTAGAACGAAGTACAGCTATAGTAGAATGAAGTAGAGCCATGGTAGATTGGAGTAGAGCCATGGTAGTGTGTAGTAGAGTCATAGAGAATGAAGTAGAGGCATGGTAGAATGAAGTAGAGTCATGGTAGAATGAAGTAGAGCCATGGTAGAATGAAGTAGAGCCATGGTAGAATGAAAAAGAGCGATTGTAGAATATAGTAGAGGCATGGTAGAATGGAGTAGAGCTATGGTAGTGTGTAGTAGAGTCATATAGAATGAAGTAGAGACATGGTAGAATGAAGTAGAGGCATGGTAGAATGAAATAGAGCCATGGTAGAATGAAGTGGAGCCATGGTAGAATGAAGTAGAGCCATGGTAGAATGAAGTAGAGCCATGGTAGAATGAAGTAGAGCCATGGTAGAATATAGTAGAGCCATTGTAGAATGGAGTAGAACCATGGTAGAGTGTAGTCGAGTCATGTAGAATGAAGTAGAGCCATGGTAGAATGAAGTAAAGCCATGGTAGAATGAAGTAGAGCCATGGTAGAATGAAGTAGAGCCATGGTAGAATGAAGTAGAGCCATGGTAGAATGAAGTAGAGCCATGATAGAATGAAGTAAAGCCATGGTAGAATGGAGTAGAGCCATGGTAGTGTGTAGTAGAATCATATAGAATGAAGTAGAGCCGTAGTAGAATGAAGTAGAACCATGGTAGAATGAAGTAGAACCATGGTAGAATGAAGTAGAGCCATGGTAGAACGAAGTACAGCTATAGTAGAATGAAGTAGAGCCATGGTAGATTGGAGTAGAGCCATGGTAGTGTGTAGTAGAGTCATAGAGAATGAAGTAGAGGCATGGTAGAATGAAGTAGAGTCATGGTAGAATGAAGTAGAGCCATGGTAGAATGAAGTAGAGCAATGGTAGAATGAAGTAGAGCCATGGTAGAATGAAGTAGAGCCATGGTAGAATGAAGTAGAGCCATGGTAGAATATAGTAGAGCCATTGCAGAATGGAGTAGAGCCATGGTAGAGTGTAGTCGAGTCATGTAGAATGAAGTAGAGCCATGGTAGAATGAAGTAAAGCCATGGTAGAATGAAGTAGAGCCATGGTAGAATGAAGTAGAGCCATGGTAGAATGAAGTAGAGCCATGATAGAATGAAGTAAAGCCATGGTAGAATGGAGTAGAGCCATGGTAGTGTGTAGTAGAATCGTATAGAATGAAGTAGAGCCGTAGTAGAATGAAGTAGAACCATGGTAGAATGAAGTAGAGCCATGGTAGCATGAAGTAGAGACATGGTAGAATGAGATAGAGCCATGGTAGACTATAGTAGAGCCATGGTAGAATGGAGTAGAGCAATGGTTGTGTGTAGTAGAGTCATGTAGATTGAAGTAGAGCCATGGTAAAATGAAGTAGTGCCATGGTAGAATGGAGTAGAGCCATGGTAGTGTGTAGTAGAGTCATGTAGAATGAAGTAGAGCAATGGTAGAATGAAGTAGAGCCATGGTAGAATGAAGTAGAGCCATGGTAGAATATAGTAGAGCCATGGTAGAATGATGTAGAGCCATGGTAGAATGAAGTAGAGCCATGGTAGAATGGAGTAGAGCCATGGTAGTATGTATTAGAGTCATATAGAATGAAGTAGAGTCATGGTAGAATGAAGTAAAGACATGGTAGAATGAAGTAGAGCCATGGTAGAATATAGTAGAGCCATGGTAAAATGGAGTAGAGCTATGGTAGTGTGTAGTAGAGCCATGTAGAATGGAGTAGAGCCATGGTAGTGTATATTAGAGTCATGTAGAATGAAGTAGAGCCATTGTAGAATGAAGTAGAGCCATGGTAGAATGCAGTAGAGATATAGTAGAGCCATGGTAGAATGAAGTAGAGCCATGGTAGTGTGTAGTAGAGTCATGTAGAATGAAGTAGAGCCATGGTAGAATGAAGTAGAGCCATGGTAGAAAATAGTAGAGCCATGGTAGAATGGAGTATAGCCATGGTAGAGTGTAGTAGAGTCATGTGGAATGAAGTAGAGCCACGGTAGAATGAAGTAGAGCCATGGGAGAATGAAGTAGAGCCATGGTATAGAATGAAGTAGAGCCATGGTAGAATGAAGTAGAGCCAATGTAGAATGAAGTAGAGCTATGGTAGAATGGAGTAGAGCCATGGTAGTGTGCAGTAGAGTCATGTAGAATGAAGTAGAGCCATGGTAGAATGAAGGAGAGCCATGGTAGAATGAAGTACAGCCATAATAGAATGAAGTAGAGCGATGGTAGAATGGAGTGGAGCCATGGTAGTGTGTAGTAGAGTCATATAGAATGAAGTAGAGCCATGGTAGGATGAAGTAGAGCCATGGTAGAATGAAGAAGAGCCATGGTAGAATGAAGTAGAGCCATGGTAGAATGAAGTAGAGCCATGGTAGAATCGAGTAGAGCCATGGTAGTGTGTAGTAGAGTCATATAGAATGAAGTAGAGCCATGGTAGAATGAAGTAGAGCCATGGAAGATTGAAGTAGAGCCATGGTAGAATGGAGTAGAGCCATGGTAGTGTGTAGTAGAGTCATGTAGAATGAAGTAGAGCCATGCTAGAATGAAGTAGAGCCATGGTAGAATGAAGTAGAGCCATGGCAGAATGAAGTAGAGCCATGGAAGAATGGAGTAGAGCCATGGAAGTGTGTAGTAGAGTCATGTAGAATGAAGCATAGCCATAGTAGAATGAAGTAGAGCCATTGTAGAATGAAGTAGAGCCATGGTAGTATGGAGTAAAGCCATGGTAGTGTGTAGTAGAGTCATGTAGAATGAAGTAGAGCCATGGTAGAATGAAGTAGAGCCATGGTAGAATGAAGTGGAGCCATGGTAGAATATAGTAGAGCCATGGTAGAATGATGTAGAGCCATGGTAGAATGAAGTAGAGGCATGGTAGAATGGAGTAGAGCCATGGTAGTGTGCATTAGAGTCATATAGAATGAAGTAGAGCCATGGTAGAGTGAAGTAGAGTCACGGTAGAATGAAGTAGAGCCATTGTAGAATGAAGTAGAGCCATGGTAGAATGAAGTAGAGCCATGGTAGAATGAAGTAGAGCCATGTAAGAATGGAGTAGAGCCATGGTAATGTGAAGTAGAGTCATGTAGAATGAAGTAGAACCATGGTAGAATGAAGTAGAGCCATGGTAGAACGAAGTACAGCTATAGTAGAATGAAGTAGAGCCATGGTAGATTGGAGTAGAGCCATGGTAGTGTGTAGTAGAGTCATAGAGAATGAAGTAGAGGCATGGTAGAATGAAGTAGAGTCATGGTAGAATGAAGTAGAGCCATGGTAGAATGAAGTAGAGCCATGGTAGAATGAAGTAGAGCGATTGTAGAATATAGTAGAGCCATGGTAGAATGGAGTAGAGCTATGGTAGTGTGTAGTAGAGTCATATAGAATGAAGTAGAGACATGGTAGAATGAAGTAGAGGCATGGTAGAATGAAGTAGAGCCATGGTAGAATGAAGTAGAGCCATGGTAGAATGAAGTAGAGCCATGGTAGAATGAAGTAGAGCCATGGTAGAATATAGTAGAGCCATTGTAGAATGGAGTAGAGCCATGGTAGAGTGTAGTCGAGTCATGTAGAATGAAGTAGAGCCATGGTAGAATGAAGTAAAGCCATGGTAGAATGAAGTAGAGCCATGGTAGAATGAAGTAGAGCCATGGTAGAATGAAGTAGAGCCATGATAGAATGAAGTAAAGCCATGGTAGAATGGAGTAGAGCCATGGTAGTGTGAAGTAGAATCATATAGAATGAAGTAGAGCCGTAGTAGAATGAAGTAGAACCATGGTAGAATGAAGTAGAACCATGGTAGCATGAAGTAGAGCCATGGTAGAATGAGATAGAGCCATGGTAGACTATAGTAGAGCCATGGTAGACTGGAGTAGAGCAATGGTTGTGTGTAGTAGGAGTCATGTAGATTGAAGTAGAGCCTTGGTAAAATGAAGTAGTGTCATGGTAGAATGGAGTAGAGCCATGGTAGTGTGTAGTAGAGTCATGTAGAATGAAGTAGAGCAATGGTAGAATGAAGTAGAGCCATGGTAGAATGAAGTAGAGCCATGGTAGAATATAGTAGAGCCATGGTAGAATGATGTAGAGCCATGGTAGAATGAAGTAGAGCCATGGTAGAATGGAGTAGAGCCATGGTAGTATGTATTAGAGTCATATAGAATGAAGTAGAGCCATGGTAGAATGAAGTAGAGCCATGGTAGAATGAAGTAGAGCCATGGTAGAATGAAGTAGAGCCATGTAAGAATGGAGTAGAGCCATGGTAATGTGAAGTAGAGTCATGTAGAATGAAGTAGAACCATGGTAGAATGAAGTAGAGCCATGGTAGAACGAAGTACAGCTATAGTAGAATGAAGTAGAGCCATGGTAGATTGGAGTAGAGCCATGGTAGTGTGTAGTAGAGTCATAGAGAATGAAATAGAGGCATGGTAGAGTGCAGTAGAGTCATGGTAGAATGAAGTAGAGCCATGGTAGAATGAAGTAGAGCCATGGTAGAATGAAGTAGAGCGATGGTAGAATGAAGTAGAGCCATGGTAGAATATAGTAGAGCCATGGAAGAATGGAGTAGAGCCATGGTAGTGAGTAGTAGAGTCATATAGAATGAAGTATAGCCATGGTAGAATGAAGTAGAGCCATGTTTGAATATAGTAGAGCGATGGTAGAATGGAGTGGATCCATGGTAGTGTGTAGTAGAGTCATGTAGAATGAAGTAGAGCCATAGTAGAATGAAGTAGAGCGATGGTAGAATGCAGTAAAGATATAGTAGAGCCATGGTAGAATGAAGTAGAGCCATGGTAGAATGAAGTAGAGCCATGATAGAATGGAGAAGAGCCATGGTAGTGTGTAGTAGAGTCATGTAGAATGAAGTAGAACCATGGTAGAATGAAGTAGAGCCATGGTAGAATGAAGTAGAGCGATGGTAGAATATAGTAGAGCCATGGTAGAATGGAGTAGAGCCATGGTAGTGTGTAGTAGAGTCATATAGAATGAAGTAGAGCCTTGGTAGAATGAAGTAGAGCCATGGTTAAATGAAGTAGAGCCATGGTAGAATGAAGTAGAGCCATGGTAGAATGATGTAGAGCCATGGTAGAATGAAGTAGAGCCATGGTAGAATATAGTAGAGCCATTGTAGAATGGAGTAGAGTCATGGTAGTGTGTAGTAGAGTCATGTAGAATGAAGTAGAGCCATGGTAGAATGAAGTAGAGCCATGGTAGAATGAAGTAGAGCCATGGTAGAATGAAGTAGAGCCATGGTAGAATGAAGTAGAGCCATGGTAGAATATAGTAAAGACATGGTAGAATGGAGTACAGCCAAGGTAGTGTGTAGTAGAGTCATGTAGAATGAAGTAGAGCCATGGTAGAATGGAGTAGAGCCATAGTAGAATGAAGTAGAGCCACGGTAGAATGAAGTAGAGCCATGGTAGAATATAGTAGACCCATTGTAGAATGGAGTACAGCCATGGTAGTGTTTAGGAGAGTCATGTAGAATGAAGTAGAACCATGGTAGAATGAAGTAGAGCCATGGTAGAATGAAGTAGAGCCACGGTAGAATGAAGTAGAGCCATGGTAGAATATAGTAGAGCCATTGTAGAATGGAGTAAAGCCATGGTAGTGTTTAGGAGAGTCATATAGAATGAAGTAGAACCATGGTAGAATGAAGTAGAGCCATGGTAGAATGAAGTAGAGCCATGGTAGAATGAAGTAGAGCCATGGTAGAATGAAGTAGAGCCATCATTGAATGAAGTAAAGCCATGGTAGAATGGAGTAGAGCCATGGTAGAGTGTAGTAGAGTCATATAGAATGAAGTAGAGCCATAGTAGAATGAAGTAGAGCAATGGTAGAATGAAGTAGAGCCATGGTAGCATGAAGTACAGCCATGGTAGAATGAAGTAGAGCCATGGTAGACTATAGTAGAGCCATGGTAGAATGGAGTAGAGCCTTGGTAGTATGTAGTAGAGTCATGTAGAAAGAAGTAGAGCCATGGTAGAATGAAGTAGAGCTATGGTAGAATGAAGTAGAGCCATGATAGAATGGAGTAGAGCCATTGTAGTGTGTAGTAGAGTCATGTAGAATGAAGTAGAGCCATGGTAGAATGAAGTAGAGCCATGGTAGAATGAAGTAGAGCAATGGTAGAATATAGTAGAGCTATGGTAGAATGGAGTAGAGCCATGGTAGTGTGTAGTAGAGTCATGTAGAATGAAGTAGAGCCATGGTACAATGAAGTAGAGCCATGGTAGGGTGAAGTAGAGCCATGGTAGAATGAAGTAGAGCCATGGTAGAATATAGTAGAGCCATGGTAGAATGGAGTAGAGCCATGGTAGTGTGTAATAGAGTCATGTAGAATGAAGTAGAGCCATGGTAGAATGAAGCAGAGCGATGGTAGAATGAAGTTGAGCAATGGTAGAATGGAGTAGAGCCATGGTAGTGTGTAGTAGAGTCATGTAGATTGAAGTAGAGCCATGCTAGAATGAAGTAGAGCCATGGTAGAATGAAGTAGAGCCATGGCAGAATGAAGTAGAGCCATGGAAGAATGGAGTAGAGCCATGGTAGTGTGTAGTAGAATCATGTAGAATGAAGTAGAGCCATAGTAGAATGAAGTAGAGCCAAGGTAGAATGAAGTAGAGCCATGGCAGAATGGAGTAGAGCCATGGTAGTGTGTAGTAGAGTCATGTAGAATGAAGTAGAGCCATGGTAGAATGAAGTAGAGCCATGGTAGAATGAAGTAGAGCAATGGTAGATTATAGAAGAGCCACGGTAGAATGATGTAGAGCCATGGTAGAATGAAGTAGAGCCATGGCAGAATGGAGTAGAGCCATGGTAGTGGGAATTAGAGTCATATAGAATGAAGTAGAGCCATGGTAGAATGAAGTAGAGCCATGGTAGAATGAAGTAGAGCCATGGTAGAATGAAGTAGAGCGATGGTTGAATATAGTAGAGCCAGGGTAGAATGGAGTAGAGCCATGGTAGTGTGTAGTAGAGTCATATAGAATGAAGTAGAGCTATAGGAGAATGAAGTAGAGCCATGGTGGAATGAAGTAGAGCCATGGTACAATGAAGTAGAGCCATGGTAGAATGAAGTAGAGCCATGGTAGAATATAGTAGAGGCATGGTAGAATGGAGTTGAGCCATGGTAGTGTGTAGTAGAGTCATGTAGAATGAAGTAGAGCTATGGTAGAATGAAGTAGAGCCTTGGTAGAATGAAGTAGTGCCATGGTAGAATGGAGTAGAGCCATGGTAGTGTGTAGTAGAGTCATATACAATGAAGTAGAGCCATGGTAGAATGAAGTAGAGCCATGGTAGAATGAAGTAGAGCCATGGTTGAATGAAGTAGAGCCATTGTAGAATGATGTAGAGCCATGGTTGAATATAGTAGAGCGATGGTAGAATGGAGTAGAGCCATGGTAGAGTGTAGTAGAGTCATGTAGAATAAAGTAGAGCCATAGTAGAATGAAGTAGAGCCATGGTAGAGTGAAGTAGAGCCATAGTAGAATGGAGTAGCGCCATGGTAGAGTGTAGTAGAGTCATGTAGAATGAAGTAGAGTCATGGTAGAATGAAGTAGAGCCATGGTAGAATAAAGTAGAGCCATGTTAGAATATAGTAGAGCCATGGAAAAATGGAGTAGCGCCATGGTAGTGTGTAGTAGAGCCATGTAGAATGGAGTAGAGCCATGGTAGTGTATATTAGAGTCATGTAGAAAGAAGTAGAGCCATTGTAGAATGAAGTAGAGCCATGGTAGAATGCAGTAGAGATATAGTGGAGCTATGGTAGAATGAAGTAGAGCCATGGTATTGTGTAGTAGAGTCATGTAGAATGAAGTTGAGCCATGGTAGAATAGAGTAGAGCCATGGTAGAGTGTAGTAGAGTAATGTGGAATGAAGTAGAGCCATGGTAGAATGAAGAAGAGCCATGGTAGAATGAAGTAGAGCCATGGTATAGAATGAAGTAGAGCCATGGTAGAATGAAGTAGAGCCATGGAAGAATGAAGTAGAGCCATGGTAGAATGGAGTAGAGCCATGGTAGTGTGCATTAGAGTCATGTAGAATGAAGTAGAGCCATGGTAGAATGAAGTAGAGCCATGGTAGAATGAAGTAGAGCCATGGTAGAATGAAGTAGAGCCATGGTAGAATGGAGTAGAGCCATGGTAGTGTGTAGTAGAGTCATATAGAATGAAGTAGAGCTATAGTAGAATGAAGTAGAGCCATGGTAGAATGAAGTAGAGCCATGGTAGAATGAAGTAGAGCCATGGTAGAATGAAGTAGAGCCATGGTAGTGTGTAGTAGAGTCATGTAGAATGAAGTAGAGCCATGCTAGAATGAAGTAGAGCCATGGCAGAATGAAGTAGAGCCATGGAAGAATGGAGTAGAGCCATGGAAGTGTGTAGTAGAGTCATGTAGAATGAAGTAGAGCCATAGTAGAATGAAGTAGAGCCATGGTAGAATGAAGTAGAGCCATGGTAGAACGGAGTAAAGCCATGGTAGTGTGTAGTAGAGTCATGTAGATTGAAGTAGAGCCATGCTAGAATGAAGTAGAGCCATGGTAGAATGAAGAAGAGCCATGGCAGAATGAAGTAGAGCCATGGAAGAATGGAGTAGAGCCATGGTAGTGTGTAGTAGAGTCATGTAGAATGAAGTAGAGCCATAGTAGAATGTAGTAGAGCCAAGGTAGAATGAAGTAGAGCCATGGCAGAATGGAGTAGAGCCATGGTAGTGTGTAGTAGAGTCATGTAGAATGAAGTAGAGCCATGGTAGAATGAAGTAGAGCCATGGTAGAATGAAGTAGAGCAATGGTAGATTATAGAAGAGCCACGGTAGAATGATGTAGAGCCATGGTAGAATGAAGTAAAGCCATGGCAGAATGGAGTAGAGCCATGGTAGTGTGAATTAGAGTCATATAGAATGAAGTAGAGCCATGGTAGAATGAAGTAGAGCCATGGTAGAATGAAGTAGAGCCATGGTAGAATGAAGTATAGCGATGGTTGAATATAGTAGAGCCAGGGTAGAATGGAGTAGAGCCATGGTAGTGTGTAGTAGAGTCATGTAGAATGAAGTAGAGCCATAGTAGAATGAAGTAGAGCCAAGGTAGAATGAAGTAGAGCCATGGCAGAATGGAGTAGAGCCATGGTAGTGTGTAGTAGAGTCATGTAGAATGAAGTAGAGCCATGGTAGAATGAAGTAGAGCCATAGGAGAATGAAGTAGAGCCATGGTGGAATGAAGTAGAGCCATGGTACAATGAAGTAGAGCCATGGTAGAATGAAGTAGAGCCATGGTAGAATATAGTAGAGGCATGGTAGAAAGGAGTTGAGCCATGGTAGTGTGTAGTAGAGTCATGTAGAATGAAGTAGAGCCATGGTAGAATGGAGTAGAGCCATGGTAGAGTGTAGTAGTGTCATGTGGAATGAAGTAGAGCCATGGTAGAATGAAGAAGAGCCATGGTAGAATGAAGTAGAGCCATCGTATAGAATGAAGTAGAGCCATGGTAGAATGAAGTAGAGCCATGGTAGAATGAAGTAGAGCCATGGTAAAATGGAGTAGAGCCATGGTAGTGTGCAGTAGAGTCATGTAGAATGAAGTAGAGCCATGGTAGAATGAAGTAGAGCCAAGGTTGAATGAAGTACAGCGATAGTAGAATGAAGTAGAGCGATGGTAGAATGGAGTAGAGCCATGGTAGTGTGTAGTAGAGTCATATAGAATGAAGTAGAGCTATGGTAGAATGAAGTACAGCCATGGAAGAATGAAGTAGAGCCATGGTAGAATGAAGTAGAGCCATGGTAGAATGAAGTAGAGCCATGGTAGAATGAAGTAGAGCCATGGTAGAATGGAGTAGAGCCATGGTAGTGTGTAGTAGAGTCATATAGAATGAAGTAGAGCCATAGTAGAATGAAGTAGAGCCATGGTAGAATGAAGTAGAGCCATGGAAGAATGGAGTAGAGCCATGGAAGTGTGTAGTAGAGTCATGTAGAATGAAGTAGAGCCATAGTAGAATGAAGTAGATCCATGGTAGAATGAAGTAGAGCCATGGTAGAACGGAGTAAAGCCATGGTAGTGTGTAGTAGAGTCATGTAGATTGAAGTAGAGCCATGCTAGAATGAAGTAGAGCCATGGTAGAATGAAGTAGAGCCATGGCAGAATGAAGTAGAGCCATGGAAGAATGGAGTAGAGCCATGGTAGTGTGTAGTAGAGTTATGTACAATGAAGTAGAGCCATAGTAGAATGAAGTAGAGCCAAGGTAGAATGAAGTAGAGCCATGGCAGAATGGAGTAGAGCCATGGTAGTGTGTAGTAGAGTCATGTAGAATGAAGTAGAGCCATGGTAGAATGAAGTAGAGCCATGGTAGAATGAAGTAGAGCAATGGTAGATTATAGAAGAGCCACGGTAGAATGATGTAGAGCCATGGTACAATGAAGTAGAGCCATGGCAGAATGGAGTAGAGCCATGGTAGTGTGAATTAGAGTCATATAGAATGAAGTAGAGCCATGGTAGAATGAAGTAGAGCCATGGTAGAATGAAGTAGAGCCATGGTAGAATGAAGTAGAGCGATGGTAGAATGATGTAGAGCAATGGTTGAATATAGTAGAGCGATGGTAGAATGGAGTAGAGCCATGGTAGTGTGTAGTAGAGTCATGTATAATGAAGTAGAGCGATGGTAGAATGATGTAGAGCCATGGTAGAATGAAGTAGAGCCATGGTAGAATGGAGTAGAGCCATGGTAGTATGTATTAGAGTCATATAGAATGAAGTAGAGTCATGGTAGAATGAAGGAGAGCCATGGTAGAATAAAGTAGAGCCATGGTAGAATATAGTAGAGCCATGGAAAAATGGAGTAGCGCCATGGTAGTGTGTAGTAGAGCCATGTAGAATGGAGTAGAGCCATGGTAGTGTATATTAGAGTCATGTAGAAAGAAGTAGAGCCATTGTAGAATGAAGTAGAGCCATGGTAGAATGCAGTAGAGATATAGTAGAGCTATGGTAGAATGAAGTAGAGCCATGTTATTGTGTAGTAGAGTCATGTAGAATGAAGTAGAGCCATGGTAGAATGGAGTAGAGCCATGGTAGAGTGTAGTAGAGTCATGTGGAATGAAGGAGAGCCATGGTAGAATGAAGTAGAGCCATGGTAGAATGAAGTAGAGCCATGGTAGAATGAAGTAGAGCCATGGTATAGAATGAAGTAGAGCCATGGTAGAATGAAGTAGAGCCATGGTAGAATGAAGTAGAGCCATGGTAGAATGGAGTATAGCCATGGTAGTGTGCAGTAGAGCCATGTAGAATGAAGTAGAGCCATGGTAGAATGAAGTAGAGCGATGGTTGAATATAGTAGAGCCAGGGTAGAATGGAGTAGAGCCATGGTAGTGTGTAGTAGAGTCATATAGAATGAAGTAGAGCCATAGGAGAATGAAGTAGAGCCATGGTGGAATGAAGTAGAGCCATGGTACAATGAAGTAGAGCCATGGTAGAATGAAGTAGAGCCATGGTAGAATATAGTAGAGGCATGGTAGAAAGGAGTTGAGCCATGGTAGTGTGTAGTAGAGTCATGTAGAATGAAGTAGAGCCATGGTAGAATGGAGTAGAGCCATGGTAGAGTGTAGTAGTGTCATGTGGAATGAAGTAGAGATCCATGGTAGAATGAAGAAGAGCCATGGTAGAATGAAGTAGAGCCATGGTATAGAATGAAGTAGAGCCATGGTAGAATGAAGTAGAGCCATGGTAGAATGAAGTAGAGCCATGGTAGAATGGAGTAGAGCCATGGTAGTGTGCAGTAGAGTCATGTAGAATGAAGTAGAGCCATGGTAGAATGAAGTAGAGCCAAGGTTGAATGAAGTACAGCGATAGTAGAATGAAGTAGAGCGATGGTAGAATGGAGTAGAGCCATGGTAGTGTGTAGTAGAGTCATGTAGAATGAAGTAGAGCCATGCTAGAATGAAGTAGAGCCATGGTAGAATGAAGTAGAGCCATGGTTGAATGAAGTAGAGCCATGGTAGAATGAAGTAGAGCCATGGTAGAATGAAGTAGAGCCATGGTAGAATGAAGTAGAGCCATGGTAGAATGGAGTAGAGCCATGGTAGTGTGTAGTAGAGTCATATAGAATGAAGTAGAGCCATAGTAGAATGAAGTAGAGCCATGGCAGAATGAAGTAGAGCCATGGAAGAATGGAGTAGAGCCATGGAAGTGTGTAGTAGAGTCATGTAGAATGAAGTAGAGCCATAGTAGAATGAAGTAGATCCATGGTAGAATGAAGTAGAGCCATGGTAGAACGGAGTAAAGCCATGGTAGTGTGTAGTAGAGCCATGGTAGAATGAAGTAGAGCCATGGTAGAATGAAGTAGAGCAATGGTAGATTATAGAAGAGCCACGGTAGAATGATGTAGAGCCATGGTAGAATGAAGTAAAGCCATGGCAGAATGGAGTAGAGCCATGGTAGTGTGAATTAGAGTCATATAGAATGAAGTAGAGCCATGGTAGAATGAAGTAGAGCCATGGTAGAATGAAGTAGAGCCATGGTAGAATGAAGTATAGCGATGGTTGAATATAGTAGAGCCAGGGTAGAATGGAGTAGAGCCATGGTAGTGTGTAGTAGAGTCATGTAGAATGAAGTAGAGCCATAGTAGAATGAAGTAGAGCCAAGGTAGAATGAAGTAGAGCCATGGCAGAATGGAGTAGAGCCATGGTAGTGTGTAGTAGAGTCATGTAGAATGAAGTAGAGCCATGGTAGAATGAAGTAGAGCCATAGGAGAATGAAGTAGAGCCATGGTGGAATGAAGTAGAGCCATGGTACAATGAAGTAGAGCCATGGTAGAATGAAGTAGAGCCATGGTAGAATATAGTAGAGGCATGGTAGAAAGGAGTTGAGCCATGGTAGTGTGTAGTAGAGTCATGTAGAATGAAGTAGAGCCATGGTAGAATGGAGTAGAGCCATGGTAGAGTGTAGTAGTGTCATGTGGAATGAAGTAGAGCCATGGTAGAATGAAGAAGAGCCATGGTAGAATGAAGTAGAGCCATCGTATAGAATGAAGTAGAGCCATGGTAGAATGAAGTAGAGCCATGGTAGAATGAAGTAGAGCCATGGTAAAATGGAGTAGAGCCATGGTAGTGTGCAGTAGAGTCATGTAGAATGAAGTAGAGCCATGGTAGAATGAAGTAGAGCCAAGGTTGAATGAAGTACAGCGATAGTAGAATGAA
Source organism: Agelas oroides (assembly GCA_949130485.1). Taxonomy (NCBI): domain Eukaryota; kingdom Metazoa; phylum Porifera; class Demospongiae; order Agelasida; family Agelasidae; genus Agelas; species Agelas oroides. The sequence continues at coordinate 2,541,681 of OX422202.1, read as the reverse complement.
GTAGAGCGATGGTAGAATGGAGTAGAGCCATGGTAGTGTGTAGTAGAGTCATATAGAATGAAGTAGAGCTATGGTAGAATGAAGTACAGCCATGGAAGAATGAAGTAGAGCCATGGTAGAATGAAGTAGAGCCATGGTAGAATGAAGTAGAGCCATGGTAGAATGAAGTAGAGCCATGGTAGAATGGAGTAGAGCCATGGTAGTGTGTAGTAGAGTCATATAGAATGAAGTAGAGCCATAGTAGAATGAAGTAGAGCCATGGTAGAATGAAGTAGAGCCATGGAAGAATGGAGTAGAGCCATGGAAGTGTGTAGTAGAGTCATGTAGAATGAAGTAGAGCCATAGTAGAATGAAGTAGATCCATGGTAGAATGAAGTAGAGCCATGGTAGAACGGAGTAAAGCCATGGTAGTGTGTAGTAGAGTCATGTAGATTGAAGTAGAGCCATGCTAGAATGAAGTAGAGCCATGGTAGAATGAAGTAGAGCCATGGCAGAATGAAGTAGAGCCATGGAAGAATGGAGTAGAGCCATGGTAGTGTGTAGTAGAGTTATGTACAATGAAGTAGAGCCATAGTAGAATGAAGTAGAGCCAAGGTAGAATGAAGTAGAGCCATGGCAGAATGGAGTAGAGCCATGGTAGTGTGTAGTAGAGTCATGTAGAATGAAGTAGAGCCATGGTAGAATGAAGTAGAGCCATGGTAGAATGAAGTAGAGCAATGGTAGATTATAGAAGAGCCACGGTAGAATGATGTAGAGCCATGGTACAATGAAGTAGAGCCATGGCAGAATGGAGTAGAGCCATGGTAGTGTGAATTAGAGTCATATAGAATGAAGTAGAGCCATGGTAGAATGAAGTAGAGCCATGGTAGAATGAAGTAGAGCCATGGTAGAATGAAGTAGAGCGATGGTAGAATGATGTAGAGCAATGGTTGAATATAGTAGAGCGATGGTAGAATGGAGTAGAGCCATGGTAGTGTGTAGTAGAGTCATGTATAATGAAGTAGAGCGATGGTAGAATGATGTAGAGCCATGGTAGAATGAAGTAGAGCCATGGTAGAATGGAGTAGAGCCATGGTAGTATGTATTAGAGTCATATAGAATGAAGTAGAGTCATGGTAGAATGAAGGAGAGCCATGGTAGAATAAAGTAGAGCCATGGTAGAATATAGTAGAGCCATGGAAAAATGGAGTAGCGCCATGGTAGTGTGTAGTAGAGCCATGTAGAATGGAGTAGAGCCATGGTAGTGTATATTAGAGTCATGTAGAAAGAAGTAGAGCCATTGTAGAATGAAGTAGAGCCATGGTAGAATGCAGTAGAGATATAGTAGAGCTATGGTAGAATGAAGTAGAGCCATGTTATTGTGTAGTAGAGTCATGTAGAATGAAGTAGAGCCATGGTAGAATGGAGTAGAGCCATGGTAGAGTGTAGTAGAGTCATGTGGAATGAAGGAGAGCCATGGTAGAATGAAGTAGAGCCATGGTAGAATGAAGTAGAGCCATGGTAGAATGAAGTAGAGCCATGGTATAGAATGAAGTAGAGCCATGGTAGAATGAAGTAGAGCCATGGTAGAATGAAGTAGAGCCATGGTAGAATGGAGTATAGCCATGGTAGTGTGCAGTAGAGCCATGTAGAATGAAGTAGAGCCATGGTAGAATGAAGTAGAGCGATGGTTGAATATAGTAGAGCCAGGGTAGAATGGAGTAGAGCCATGGTAGTGTGTAGTAGAGTCATATAGAATGAAGTAGAGCCATAGGAGAATGAAGTAGAGCCATGGTGGAATGAAGTAGAGCCATGGTACAATGAAGTAGAGCCATGGTAGAATGAAGTAGAGCCATGGTAGAATATAGTAGAGGCATGGTAGAAAGGAGTTGAGCCATGGTAGTGTGTAGTAGAGTCATGTAGAATGAAGTAGAGCCATGGTAGAATGGAGTAGAGCCATGGTAGAGTGTAGTAGTGTCATGTGGAATGAAGTAGAGATCCATGGTAGAATGAAGAAGAGCCATGGTAGAATGAAGTAGAGCCATGGTATAGAATGAAGTAGAGCCATGGTAGAATGAAGTAGAGCCATGGTAGAATGAAGTAGAGCCATGGTAGAATGGAGTAGAGCCATGGTAGTGTGCAGTAGAGTCATGTAGAATGAAGTAGAGCCATGGTAGAATGAAGTAGAGCCAAGGTTGAATGAAGTACAGCGATAGTAGAATGAAGTAGAGCGATGGTAGAATGGAGTAGAGCCATGGTAGTGTGTAGTAGAGTCATGTAGAATGAAGTAGAGCCATGCTAGAATGAAGTAGAGCCATGGTAGAATGAAGTAGAGCCATGGTTGAATGAAGTAGAGCCATGGTAGAATGAAGTAGAGCCATGGTAGAATGAAGTAGAGCCATGGTAGAATGAAGTAGAGCCATGGTAGAATGGAGTAGAGCCATGGTAGTGTGTAGTAGAGTCATATAGAATGAAGTAGAGCCATAGTAGAATGAAGTAGAGCCATGGCAGAATGAAGTAGAGCCATGGAAGAATGGAGTAGAGCCATGGAAGTGTGTAGTAGAGTCATGTAGAATGAAGTAGAGCCATAGTAGAATGAAGTAGATCCATGGTAGAATGAAGTAGAGCCATGGTAGAACGGAGTAAAGCCATGGTAGTGTGTAGTAGAGTCATGTAGATTGAAGTAGAGCCATGCTAGAATGAAGTAGAGCCATGGTAGAATGAAGTAGAGCCATGGCAGAAGGAAGTAGAGCCATGGAAGAATGGAGTAGAGCCATGGTAGTGTGTAGTAGAGTCATGTAGAATGAAGTAGAGCCATAGTAGAATGAAGTAGAGCCAAGGTAGAATGAAGTAGAGCCATGGCAGAATGGAGTAGAGCCATGGTAGTGTGTAGTAGAGTCATGTAGAATGAAGTAGAGCCATGGTAGAATGAAGTAGAGCCATGGTAGAATGAAGTAGAGCAATGGTAGATTATAGAAGAGCCACGGTAGAATGATGTAGAGCCATGGTAGAATGAAGTAGAGCCATGGCAGAATGGAGTAGAGCCATGGTAGTGTGAATTAGAGTCATATAGAATGAAGTAGAGCGATGGTAGAATGAAGTAGAGCCATGGTAGAATGAAGTAGAGCCATGGTAGAATGAAGTAGAGCGATGGTAGAATGATGTAGAGCCATGGTTGAATATAGTAGAGCGATGGTAGAATGGAGTAGAGCCATGGTAGTGTGTAGTAGAGTCATGTATAATGAAGTAGAGCCATAGTAGAATGAAGTAGAGCCATGGTAGAATGAAGTAGAGCCAGAGTAGAATGGAGTAGCGCCATGGTAGAGTGTAGTAGAGTCATGTAGAATGAAGTAGAGTCATGGTAGAATGAAGGAGAGCCATGGTAGAATAAAGTAGAGCCATGGTAGAATATAGTAGAGCCATGGAAAAATGGAGTAGCGCCATGGTAGTGTGTAGTAGAGCCATGTAGAATGGAGTAGAGCCATGGTAGTGTATATTAGAGTCATGTAGAAAGAAGTAGAGCCATTGTAGAATGAAGTAGGGCCATGGTAGAATGCAGTAGAGATATAGTAGAGCTATGGTAGAATGAAGTAGAGCCATGGTATTGTGTAGTAGAGTCATGTAGAATGAAGTAGAGCCATGGTAGAATGGAGTAGAGCCATGGTAGAGTGTAGTAGAGTCATGTGGAATGAAGGAGAGCCATGGTAGAATGAAGTAGAGCCATGGTAGAATGAAGTAGAGCCATGGTAGAATGAAGTAGAGCCATGGTATAGAATGAAGTAGAGCCATGGTAGAATGAAGTAGAGCCATGGTAGAATGAAGTAGAGCCATGGTAGAATGAAGTAGAGCGATGGTTGAATATAGTAGAGCCAGGGTAGAATGGAGTAGAGCCATGGTAGTGTGTAGTAGAGTCATATAGAATGAAGTAGAGCCATAGGAGAATGAAGTAGAGCCATGGTGGAATGAAGTAGAGCCATGGTACAATGAAGTAGAGCCATGGTAGAATGAAGTAGAGCCATGGTAGAATATAGTAGAGGCATGGTAGAAAGGAGTTGAGCCATGGTAGTGTGTAGTAGAGTCATGTAGAATGAAGTAGAGCCATGGTAGAATGGAGTAGAGCCATGGTAGAGTGTAGTAGTGTCATGTGGAATGAAGTAGAGATCCATGGTAGAATGAAGAAGAGCCATGGTAGAATGAAGTAGAGCCATGGTATAGAATGAAGTAGAGCCATGGTAGAATGAAGTAGAGCCATGGTAGAATGAAGTAGAGCCATGGTAGAATGGAGTAGAGCCATGGTAGTGTGCAGTAGAGTCATGTAGAATGAAGTAGAGCCATGGTAGAATGAAGTAGAGCCAAGGTTGAATGAAGTACAGCGATAGTAGAATGAAGTAGAGCGATGGTAGAATGGAGTAGAGCCATGGTAGTGTGTAGTAGAGTCATGTAGAATGAAGTAGAGCCATGCTAGAATGAAGTAGAGTCATGGTAGAATGAAGTAGAGCCATGGTAGAATGAAGTAGAGCCATGGTAGAATGAAGTAGAGCCATGGTAGAATGAAGTAGAGCCATGGTAGAATGAAGTAGAGCCATGGTAGAATGGAGTAGAGCCATGGTAGTGTGTAGTAGAGTCATATAGAATGAAGTAGAGCCATAGTAGAATGAAGTAGAGCCATGGCAGAATGAAGTAGAGCCATGGAAGAATGGAGTAGAGCCATGGAAGTGTGTAGTAGAGTCATGTAGAATGAAGTAGAGCCATAGTAGAATGAAGTAGATCCATGGTAGAATGAAGTAGAGCCATGGTAGAACGGAGTAAAGCCATGGTAGTGTGTAGTAGAGTCATGTAGATTGAAGTAGAGCCATGCTAGAATGAAGTAGAGCCATGGTAGAATGAAGTAGAGCCATGGCAGAAGGAAGTAGAGCCATGGAAGAATGGAGTAGAGCCATGGTAGTGTGTAGTAGAGTCAAGTAGAATGAAGTAGAGCCATAGTAGAATGAAGTAGAGCCAAGGTAGAATGAAGTAGAGCCATGGCAGAATGGAGTAGAGCCATGGTAGTGTGTAGTAGAGTCATGTAGAATGAAGTAGAGCCATGGTAGAATGAAGTAGAGCCATGGTAGAATGAAGTAGAGCAATGGTAGATTATAGAAGAGCCACGGTAGAATGATGTAGAGCCATGGTAGAATGAAGTAGAGCCATGGCAGAATGGAGTAGAGCCATGGTAGTGTGAATTAGAGTCATATAGAATGAAGTAGAGCGATGGTAGAATGAAGTAGAGCCATGGTAGAATGAAGTAGAGCCATGGTAGAATGAAGTAGAGCGATGGTAGAATGATGTAGAGCCATGGTTGAATATAGTAGAGCGATGGTAGAATGGAGTAGAGCCATGGTAGTGTGTAGTAGAGTCATGTATAATGAAGTAGAGCCATAGTAGAATGAAGTAGAGCCATGGTAGAATGAAGTAGAGCCAGAGTAGAATGGAGTAGCGCCATGGTAGAGTGTAGTAGAGTCATGTAGAATGAAGTAGAGTCATGGTAGAATGAAGGAGAGCCATGGTAGAATAAAGTAGAGCCATGGTAGAATATAGTAGAGCCATGGAAAAATGGAGTAGCGCCATGGTAGTGTGTAGTAGAGCCATGTAGAATGGAGTAGAGCCATGGTAGTGTATATTAGAGTCATGTAGAAAGAAGTAGAGCCATTGTAGAATGAAGTAGGGCCATGGTAGAATGCAGTAGAGATATAGTAGAGCTATGGTAGAATGAAGTAGAGCCATGGTATTGTGTAGTAGAGTCATGTAGAATGAAGTAGAGCCATGGTAGAATGGAGTAGAGCCATGGTAGAGTGTAGTAGAGTCATGTGGAATGAAGGAGAGCCATGGTAGAATGAAGTAGAGCCATGGTAGAATGAAGTAGAGCCATGGTAGAATGAAGTAGAGCCATGGTATAGAATGAAGTAGAGCCATGGTAGAATGAAGTAGAGCGATGGTAGAATGAAGTAGAGCCATGGTAGAATGGAGTAGAGCCATGGTAGTGTGCAGTAGAGCCATGTAGAATGAAGTAGAGCCATGGTAGAATGAAGTAGAGCGATGGTTGAATATAGTAGAGCGAGGGTAGAATGGAGTAGAGCCATGGTAGTGTGTAGTAGAGTCATATAGAATGAAGTAGAGCCATAGGAGAATGAAGTAGAGCCATGGTGGAATGAAGTAGAGCCATGGTACAATGAAGTAGAGCCATGGTAGAATGAAGTAGAGCCATGGTAGAATAAAGTAGAGGCATGGTAGAATGGAGTTGAGCCATGGTAGTGTGTAGTAGAGTCATGTAGAATGAAGTAGAGCTATGGTAGAATGAAGTAGAGCCTTGGTAGAATGAAGTAGTACCATGGTAGAATGGAGTAGAGCCATGGTAGTGTGTAGTAGAGTCATATAGAATGAAGTAGAGCCATGGTAGAATGAAGTAGAGCCATGGTAGAATGAAGTAGAGCCATGGTTGAATGAAGTAGAGCCATGGTAGAATGATGTAGAGCCATGGTTGAATATAGTAGAGCGATGGTAGAATGGAGTAGAGCCATGGTAGTGTGTAGTAGAGTCATGTAGAATGAAGTAGAGCCATAGTAGAATGAAGTAGAGCCATGGTAGAATGAAGTAGAGCCATAGTAGAATGGAGTAGCGCCATGGTAGAGTGTAGTAGAGTCATGTAGAATGAAGTAGAGTCATGGTAGAATGAAGTAGAGCCATGCTAGAATAAAGTAGAGCCATGGTAGAATATAGTAGAGCCATGGAAAAATGGAGTAGCGCCATGGTAGTGTGTAGTAGAGCCATGTAGAATGGAGTAGAGCCATGGTAGTGTATATTAGAGTCATGTAGAAAGAAGTAGAGCCATTGTAGAATGAAGTAGAGCCATGGTAGAATGCAGTAGAGATATAGTAAAGCTATGGTAGAATGAAGTAGAACCATGGTATTGTGTAGTAGAGTCATGTAGAATGAAGTAGAGCCATGGTAGAATGGAGTAGAGCCATGGTAGAGTGTAGTAGAGTCATGTGGAATGAAGTAGAGCCATGGTAGAATGAAGTAGAGCCATGGTAGAATGAAGTAGAGCCATGGTATAGAATGAAGTAGAGCCATGGTAGAATGAAGTAGAGCCATGGTAGAATGAAGTAGAGCCATGGTAGAATGGAGTAGAGCCATGGTAGTGTGCAGTAGAGTCATGTAGAATGAAGTAGAGCCATGGTAGAATGAAGTAGAGCCATGGTTGAATGAAGTACAGCGATAGTAGAATGAAGTAGAGCGATGGTAGAATGGAGTAGAGCCATGGTAGTGTGTAGTAGAGTCATATAGAATGAAGTAGAGGCAAGGTAGAATGAAGTAGAGCCATGGTAGAATGAAGTACAGCCATGGAAGAATGAAGTAGAGCCATGGTAGAATGAAGTAGAGCCATGGTAGAATGAAGTAGAGTCATGGTAGAATGGAGTAGAGCCATGGTAGAGTGTAGTAGTGTCATGTGGAATGAAGTAGAGATCCATGGTAGAATGAAGAAGAGCCATGGTAGAATGAAGTAGAGCCATGGTATAGAATGAAGTAGAGCCATGGTAGAATGAAGTAGAGCCATGGTAGAATGAAGTAGAGCCATGGTAGAATGGAGTAGAGCCATGGTAGTGTGCAGTAGAGTCATGTAGAATGAAGTAGAGCCATGGTAGAATGAAGTAGAGCCAAGGTTGAATGAAGTACAGCGATAGTAGAATGAAGTAGAGCGATGGTAGAATGGAGTAGAGCCATGGTAGTGTGTAGTAGAGTCATGTAGAATGAAGTAGAGCCATGCTAGAATGAAGTAGAGCCATGGTAGAATGAAGTAGAGCCATGGTAGAATGAAGTAGAGCCATGGTAGAATGAAGTAGAGCCATGGTAGAATGAAGTAGAGCCATGGTAGAATGAAGTAGAGCCATGGTAGAATGGAGTAGAGCCATGGTAGTGTGTAGTAGAGTCATATAGAATGAAGTAGAGCCATAGTAGAATGAAGTAGAGCCATGGCAGAATGAAGTAGAGCCATGGAAGAATGGAGTAGAGCCATGGAAGTGTGTAGTAGAGTCATGTAGAATGAAGTAGAGCCATAGTAGAATGAAGTAGATCCATGGTAGAATGAAGTAGAGCCATGGTAGAACGGAGTAAAGCCATGGTAGTGTGTAGTAGAGTCATGTAGATTGAAGTAGAGCCATGCTAGAATGAAGTAGAGCCATGGTAGAATGAAGTAGAGCCATGGCAGAAGGAAGTAGAGCCATGGAAGAATGGAGTAGAGCCATGGTAGTGTGTAGTAGAGTCATGTAGAATGAAGTAGAGCCATAGTAGAATGAAGTAGAGCCAAGGTAGAATGAAGTAGAGCCATGGCAGAATGGAGTAGAGCCATGGTAGTGTGTAGTAGAGTCATGTAGAATGAAGTAGAGCCATGGTAGAATGAAGTAGAGCCATGGTAGAATGAAGTAGAGCAATGGTAGATTATAGAAGAGCCACGGTAGAATGATGTAGAGCCATGGTAGAATGAAGTAGAGCAATGGCAGAAAGAAGTAGAGCCATGGTAGTGTGAATTAGAGTCATATAGAATGAAGTAGAGCGATGGTAGAATGAAGTAGAGCCATGGTAGAATGAAGTAGAGCCATGGTAGAATGAAGTAGAGCGATGGTAGAATGATGTAGAGCCATGGTTGAATATAGTAGAGCGATGGTAGAATGGAGTAGAGCCATGGTAGTGTGTAGTAGAGTCATGTATAATGAAGTAGAGCCATAGTAGAATGAAGTAGAGCCATGGTAGAATGAAGTAGAGCCAGAGTAGAATGGAGTAGCGCCATGGTAGAGTGTAGTAGAGTCATGTAGAATGAAGTAGAGTCATGGTAGAATGAAGGAGAGCCATGGTAGAATAAAGTAGAGCCATGGTAGAATATAGTAGAGCCATGGAAAAATGGAGTAGCGCCATGGTAGTGTGTAGTAGAGCCATGTAGAATGGAGTAGAGCCATGGTAGTGTATATTAGAGTCATGTAGAAAGAAGTAGAGCCATTGTAGAATGAAGTAGGGCCATGGTAGAATGCAGTAGAGATATAGTAGAGCTATGGTAGAATGAAGTAGAGCCATGGTATTGTGTAGTAGAGTCATGTAGAATGAAGTAGAGCCATGGTAGAATGGAGTAGAGCCATGGTAGAGTGTAGTAGAGTCATGTGGAATGAAGGAGAGCCATGGTAGAATGAAGTAGAGCCATGGTAGAATGAAGTAGAGCCATGGTAGAATGAAGTAGAGCCATGGTATAGAATGAAGTAGAGCCATGGTAGAATGAAGTAGAGCCATGGTAGAATGAAGTAGAGCCATGGTAGAATGAAGTAGAGCGATGGTTGAATATAGTAGAGCCAGGGTAGAATGGAGTAGAGCCATGGTAGTGTGTAGTAGAGTCATATAGAATGAAGTAGAGCCATAGGAGAATGAAGTAGAGCCATGGTGGAATGAAGTAGAGCCATGGTACAATGAAGTAGAGCCATGGTAGAATGAAGTAGAGCCATGGTAGAATATAGTAGAGGCATGGTAGAAAGGAGTTGAGCCATGGTAGTGTGTAGTAGAGTCATGTAGAATGAAGTAGAGCCATGGTAGAATGGAGTAGAGCCATGGTAGAGTGTAGTAGTGTCATGTGGAATGAAGTAGAGATCCATGGTAGAATGAAGAAGAGCCATGGTAGAATGAAGTAGAGCCATGGTATAGAATGAAGTAGAGCCATGGTAGAATGAAGTAGAGCCATGGTAGAATGAAGTAGAGCCATGGTAGAATGGAGTAGAGCCATGGTAGTGTGCAGTAGAGTCATGTAGAATGAAGTAGAGCCATGGTAGAATGAAGTAGAGCCAAGGTTGAATGAAGTACAGCGATAGTAGAATGAAGTAGAGCGATGGTAGAATGGAGTAGAGCCATGGTAGTGTGTAGTAGAGTCATGTAGAATGAAGTAGAGCCATGCTAGAATGAAGTAGAGTCATGGTAGAATGAAGTAGAGCCATGGTAGAATGAAGTAGAGCCATGGTAGAATGAAGTAGAGCCATGGTAGAATGAAGTAGAGCCATGGTAGAATGAAGTAGAGCCATGGTAGAATGGAGTAGAGCCATGGTAGTGTGTAGTAGAGTCATATAGAATGAAGTAGAGCCATAGTAGAATGAAGTAGAGCCATGGCAGAATGAAGTAGAGCCATGGAAGAATGGAGTAGAGCCATGGAAGTGTGTAGTAGAGTCATGTAGAATGAAGTAGAGCCATAGTAGAATGAAGTAGATCCATGGTAGAATGAAGTAGAGCCATGGTAGAACGGAGTAAAGCCATGGTAGTGTGTAGTAGAGTCATGTAGATTGAAGTAGAGCCATGCTAGAATGAAGTAGAGCCATGGTAGAATGAAGTAGAGCCATGGCAGAAGGAAGTAGAGCCATGGAAGAATGGAGTAGAGCCATGGTAGTGTGTAGTAGAGTCAAGTAGAATGAAGTAGAGCCATAGTAGAATGAAGTAGAGCCAAGGTAGAATGAAGTAGAGCCATGGCAGAATGGAGTAGAGCCATGGTAGTGTGTAGTAGAGTCATGTAGAATGAAGTAGAGCCATGGTAGAATGAAGTAGAGCCATGGTAGAATGAAGTAGAGCAATGGTAGATTATAGAAGAGCCACGGTAGAATGATGTAGAGCCATGGTAGAATGAAGTAGAGCCATGGCAGAATGGAGTAGAGCCATGGTAGTGTGAATTAGAGTCATATAGAATGAAGTAGAGCGATGGTAGAATGAAGTAGAGCCATGGTAGAATGAAGTAGAGCCATGGTAGAATGAAGTAGAGCGATGGTAGAATGATGTAGAGCCATGGTTGAATATAGTAGAGCGATGGTAGAATGGAGTAGAGCCATGGTAGTGTGTAGTAGAGTCATGTATAATGAAGTAGAGCCATAGTAGAATGAAGTAGAGCCATGGTAGAATGAAGTAGAGCCAGAGTAGAATGGAGTAGCGCCATGGTAGAGTGTAGTAGAGTCATGTAGAATGAAGTAGAGTCATGGTAGAATGAAGGAGAGCCATGGTAGAATAAAGTAGAGCCATGGTAGAATATAGTAGAGCCATGGAAAAATGGAGTAGCGCCATGGTAGTGTGTAGTAGAGCCATGTAGAATGGAGTAGAGCCATGGTAGTGTATATTAGAGTCATGTAGAAAGAAGTAGAGCCATTGTAGAATGAAGTAGGGCCATGGTAGAATGCAGTAGAGATATAGTAGAGCTATGGTAGAATGAAGTAGAGCCATGGTATTGTGTAGTAGAGTCATGTAGAATGAAGTAGAGCCATGGTAGAATGGAGTAGAGCCATGGTAGAGTGTAGTAGAGTCATGTGGAATGAAGGAGAGCCATGGTAGAATGAAGTAGAGCCATGGTAGAATGAAGTAGAGCCATGGTAGAATGAAGTAGAGCCATGGTATAGAATGAAGTAGAGCCATGGTAGAATGAAGTAGAGCCATGGTAGAATGAAGTAGAGCCATGGTAGAATGGAGTAGAGCCATGGTAGTGTGCAGTAGAGCCATGTAGAATGAAGTAGAGCCATGGTAGAATGAAGTAGAGCGATGGTTGAATATAGTAGAGCGAGGGTAGAATGGAGTAGAGCCATGGTAGTGTGTAGTAGAGTCATATAGAATGAAGTAGAGCCATAGGAGAATGAAGTAGAGCCATGGTGGAATGAAGTAGAGCCATGGTACAATGAAGTAGAGCCATGGTAGAATGAAGTAGAGCCATGGTAGAATAAAGTAGAGGCATGGTAGAATGGAGTTGAGCCATGGTAGTGTGTAGTAGAGTCATGTAGAATGAAGTAGAGCTATGGTAGAATGAAGTAGAGCCTTGGTAGAATGAAGTAGTACCATGGTAGAATGGAGTAGAGCCATGGTAGTGTGTAGTAGAGTCATATAGAATGAAGTAGAGCCATGGTAGAATGAAGTAGAGCCATGGTAGAATGAAGTAGAGCCATGGTTGAATGAAGTAGAGCCATGGTAGAATGATGTAGAGCCATGGTTGAATATAGTAGAGCGATGGTAGAATGGAGTAGAGCCATGGTAGTGTGTAGTAGAGTCATGTAGAATGAAGTAGAGCCATAGTAGAATGAAGTAGAGCCATGGTAGAATGAAGTAGAGCCATAGTAGAATGGAGTAGCGCCATGGTAGAGTGTAGTAGAGTCATGTAGAATGAAGTAGAGTCATGGTAGAATGAAGTAGAGCCATGCTAGAATAAAGTAGAGCCATGGTAGAATATAGTAGAGCCATGGAAAAATGGAGTAGCGCCATGGTAGTGTGTAGTAGAGCCATGTAGAATGGAGTAGAGCCATGGTAGTGTATATTAGAGTCATGTAGAAAGAAGTAGAGCCATTGTAGAATGAAGTAGAGCCATGGTAGAATGCAGTAGAGATATAGTAAAGCTATGGTAGAATGAAGTAGAACCATGGTATTGTGTAGTAGAGTCATGTAGAATGAAGTAGAGCCATGGTAGAATGGAGTAGAGCCATGGTAGAGTGTAGTAGAGTCATGTGGAATGAAGTAGAGCCATGGTAGAATGAAGTAGAGCCATGGTAGAATGAAGTAGAGCCATGGTATAGAATGAAGTAGAGCCATGGTAGAATGAAGTAGAGCCATGGTAGAATGAAGTAGAGCCATGGTAGAATGGAGTAGAGCCATGGTAGTGTGCAGTAGAGTCATGTAGAATGAAGTAGAGCCATGGTAGAATGAAGTAGAGCCATGGTTGAATGAAGTACAGCGATAGTAGAATGAAGTAGAGCGATGGTAGAATGGAGTAGAGCCATGGTAGTGTGTAGTAGAGTCATATAGAATGAAGTAGAGGCAAGGTAGAATGAAGTAGAGCCATGGTAGAATGAAGTACAGCCATGGAAGAATGAAGTAGAGCCATGGTAGAATGAAGTAGAGCCATGGTAGAATGAAGTAGAGTCATGGTAGAATGGAGTAGAGCCATGGTAGTGTGTAGTAGAGTCATATAGAATGAAGTAAAGCCATGGTAGAATGAAGTAGAGCCATGGTAGAATGAAGTAGAGCCATGGTAGTGTGTAGTAGAGTCATGTAGAATGAAGTAGAGCCATGCTAGAATGAAGTAGAGCCATGGCAGAATGAAGTAGAGCCATGGAAGAATGGAGTAGAGCCATGGAAGTGTGTAGTAGAGTCATGTAGAATGAAGTAGAGCCATAGTAGAATGAAGTAGAGCCATGGTAGAATGAAGTAGAGCCATGGTAGAACGGAGTAAAGCCATGGTAGTGTGTAGTAGAGTCATGTAGAATGAAGTAGAGCCATGGTAGAATGAAGTAGAGCCATGGTAGAATGAAGTGGAGCCATGGTAGAATATAGTAGAGCCATGGTAGAATGATGTAGAGCCATGGTAGAATGAAGTAGAGCCATGGTAGAATGGAGTAGAGCCATGGTAGTGTGTATTAGAGTCATATAGAATGAAGTAGAGCCATGGTAAAATCAAGTAGAGTCATGTAGAATGAAGTAGAGCCATGGTAGAATGAAGTAGAGCCACGGTAGAATGAAGTTGAGCCATGGTAGTGTGTAGTAGAGTCTTGTAGAATGAAGTAGAGCCATGGTAGAATGAAGTAGAGCCATGGTAGAATGAAGTAGAGCCAAAGGAGAATGAAGTAGAGCCATGGTAGAATGAAGTATAGCCATGGTAGAATGAAGTAGAGCCATGGTAGAATGAAGTAGAGCCATGTATGAATGGAATAGAGCCATGGTAATGTGAAGTAGAGTCATGTACAATGAAGTAGAACCATGGTAGAATGAAGTAGAGCCATGGTAGAATGAAGTACAGCTATAGTAGCATGAAGTAGAGCCATGGTAGATTGGAGTAGAGCCATGGTAGTGTGTAGTAGAGTCATAGAGAATGAAGTAGAGGCATGGTAGAATGAAGTACAGTCATGGTAGAATGAAGTAGAGCCATGGTAGAAAGAAGTAGAGCCATGGTAGAATGAAGTAGAGAGATCGTAGAATATCGTAGAGCCATTGTAGAATGGAGTAGAGCCATGGTAGTGTGTAGTAGAGTCATATAGAATGAAGTAGAGCCATGGTAGAATGAAGTAGAGCCATGGTAGAATGAAGTAGAGACATGGTAGAATGAAGTAGAGCCATGGTAGAATGAAGAAGAACCATGGTAGAATATAGTAGAGCCATTGTAGAATGGAGTAGAGCCATGGTAGTGTGTGGTAACTTCATGTAGAATGAAGTAGAGCCATGGGAGAATGAAGTAAAGCCATGGTAGAATGAAGTAGAGCCATGGTAGAAGGAAGTAGAGCCATGGTAGAATGAAGTAGAGCCATGATAGAATGAAGTAAAGCCATGGTAGAATGGAGTAGAGCCATGGTAGTGTGTTGTAGAATCATATAGAATGAACAGAACCATAGTAGAATGAAGTAGAACCATGGTAGAATGAAGTAGAGCCATGGTAGCATGAAGTAGAGCCATGGTAGAATGAGATAGAGCCATGGTAGACTATAGTAGAGCAATGGTAGAATGGAGTAGAGCCATGGTTGTGTGTAGTAGAGTCATGTAGAATGAAGTAGAGCCATGGTAGAATGAAGTAGAGCTAAGGTAGAAAGGAGTAGAGCCATGGTAGTGTGTGGTAGAGTCATGTAGAATGAAGTAGAGCCATGGTAGAATGAAGTAGAGCCATGGTAGAATGAAGTAGAGCCATGGTAGAATGGAGTAGAGCCATGGTAGTCTGTAGTAGAGTCATACAGAATGAAGTAGAGCAATGGTAGAATAAAGTAGAGCCATGGTAGAATGAAGTAGAGCCAAGATAGAATGGAGTAGAGCCATGGTAGTGTGTAGTAGAGTCATGTAGAATGAAGTAGAGCCATGCTAGAATGAAGTAGAGCCATGCTAGAATGAAGTAGAGCCATGGCAGAATGAAGTAGAGCCATGGAAGAATGGAGTAGAGCCATTGAAGTGTGTAGTAGAGTCATGTAGAATGAAGTAGAGCCATAGTACATTGAAGTATAGCCATGGTAGAATGAAGTAGAGCCATGGTAGAATGGAGTAAAGCCATGGTAGTGTGTAGTAGAGTCATGTAGAATGAAGTAGAGCCATGGTAGAATGAAGTAGAGTCATGGTAGAATGAAGTGGAGCCATGGTAGAATATAGTAGAGCCATGGTAGAATGATGTAGAGTCATGGAATAATGAAGTAGAGCCATGGTAGA
This sequence comes from Agelas oroides, assembly GCA_949130485.1. Lineage (NCBI taxonomy): Eukaryota > Metazoa > Porifera > Demospongiae > Agelasida > Agelasidae > Agelas > Agelas oroides. The sequence goes on along the minus strand of OX422202.1, from coordinate 2,526,498 downwards.
ATGGAGTAGAGCCATGGTAGTGAGTATTAGAGTCATATAGAACGAAGTAGAGCCATGGTAGAATGAAGTAGAGTCATGGTAGAATGAAGTAGAGCCATGGTAGAATGAAGTACAGCCATGGTAGAATGAAGTAGAGCCATAGTAGAATGAAGTAGAGCCATGGTAGAATGAAGTAGAGCCATAGTAGAATGGACTAGCGCCATGGTAGAGTGTAGTAGAGTCATATAGAATGAAGAATAGTCATGGTAGAATGAAGTAGAGCCATGGCAGAATGAAGTAGAGCCATGGTAGAATATAGTAGAGCCATGGTAAAATGGAGTAGAGCCATGGTAGTGTGTAGTAGAGCCATGTAGAATGGAGTAGAGCCATGGTAGTGTATAGTAGAGTCATGTAGAATGAAGTAGAGTCATTGTAGAATGAAGTAGAGCCATGGTAGAATGCAGTAGAGATATTGTAGAGCCATGGTAGAATGAAGTAGAGCCATGGTAGTGTGTAGTAGAGTCATGTAGAATGAAGTAGAGCCATGGTAGAATGAAGTAGAGCCATGGTAGAAAATAGTAGAGCCATGGTAGAATGGAGTAGAGCCATGGTAGAGTGTAGTAGGGTCATGTGGAATGAAATAGAGCCATGGTAGAATGAAGTAGAGCCATGGTAGAATGATGTAGAGCCATGGTATAGAATGAAGTAGAGCCATGTAGGAATGGAGTAGAGCCATGGTAATGTGAAGTAGAGTCATGTAGAATGAAGTAGAACCATGGTAGAATGAAGTAGAGCCATGGTAGAATGAAGTACAGCTATAGTAGAATGAAGTAGAGCCATGGTAGATTGGAGTAGAGCCATGGTAGTGTGTAGTAGAGTCATAGAGAACGAAGTAGAGGCATGGTAGAATGAAGTACAGTCATGGTAGAATGAAGTAGAGCCATGGTAGAATGAAGTAGAGCCATGGTAGAATGAAGTAGAGAGATCGTAGAATATAGTAGAGCCATGGTAGAATGGAGTAGAGCCATGGTAGTATGTAGTAGAGTCATATAGAATGAAGTAGAGCCATGATAGAATGAAGTAGAGCCATGGTAGAATGAAGTAGAGCCATGGTAGAATGAAGTAGAGCCATGGTAGTGTGACAGTTTAATGATTGAACTTTGACTGATTAGCTAAAGACCTGTATGCGGCCCCTTTGTCTTTGTACTTGTAATAGAGGCGCAGAGGCGCCCGGGTGTTGTGCAATATGTGTGTAAGGAGTTTGAGTCTCTGTACCTGTTGAGTTGTGTTCAAGATATATCTCCATAATAAAGACCGCGAATACACTGGCGTAGTCGGTAGGATCCAAACCGCAACATCGATCGACAGTGATGGCAACTAAACCGATTGTGCTCCCCGACCCGTTCAACGGGGAAGGATCGTGGACCGAGTGGAAGTACCATTTTGGGAACGTCGCCCAGGTGAACGGGTGGAACGACGCGCAGAAACTCCAGTGGCTGCGGGTTCGCCTGACGGGGCGTGCACAACGAGCGGTCCAACGGGTGGACACTGGAGCGTCTTTCTCCGATACTGTTAAGGCGCTCGACGAGAGGTTCGAACCACAGAGTAGGCAGACTCGCTATCAAGCTGAGTTCCAAACTCGGAGGAAGAAGAGAGCGGAGGGCTGGGCGGAGTTCGCCGATGATTTGAAGATGCTAGCGGACAAGGGTTTCCCCGATCTATCCGAGGAGGCGAAGGAGCAGCTCGCACTACAGACTTACCTCCAACAGTTGGAACAGCCTCAAATCGCGTTTGGTGTGAAGCAGAGGCGGCCTAAGACACTTGATGAAGCCGTGACCGCGACCATAGAAATGGAGACCTATTTGCCAGCGTCGTCCAGAGTGCCAGTGGCGATGTGCGAGCCGGAGGACGAGTCAACAGAACTGGCCACAATCGCTCCTGTCTCCGATACCACGGCGAAGCTCGCCAGTCTGATCGAGCGACTTGTCGAGCGAGTGGAGAAGCTTGAGCAGCAAGCAGGTCCGAGGATGCAGCAACTGGGGGCCAGTTACTCCGCCAGAAGAGTTTCGCGGGCTAGCAGATCCCGAGCAGCTAGCGGGGCATGTTGGAACTGTGGTGTGCCCGGGCACTTTGCGAGAGACTGTCGCCGGAACCGTCCCTCCTCGCAGGGAAACTAGGTACCCTCGGCGCGGAGAGCCGAGCGTCCGAGGGTGAACACATTAAGGCTCATCACACTAGAATACCCGTTTCCCCTATTACCCCTGCAGGTGGCTATCGGATGGCCTGTACCATCAACGGGGTGTTCATACCTTTCCTGTTAGACACGGGAGCAGCTGCAACACTGCTGCGGAAAGATACCTGGGAACGTGTGAATGCAGGCAACCAGCTAAGTTTGCAGACATACTCAGCAGTGCAGTTAGTTGGGGTGGATGGCTCGCCACTAAAAATTCATGGCTGTGCAACCGTTGACCTGCGCCTGAAGGGACACAGCTTATCCACCGACATTATTGTGGTGAGTCCACTCACTGCAGAGGCTATATTGGGCCTGGATTTCCTGAGGGAGCATCAGGCCCATATTGATTTGCCCAACCAACAAATCCACCTGGCTAGCCAAGGAATCTCTCTACCCTTGCAGGCCCCCTCACCCCTTCCAGGAGTAACTAGCCGGATTGCTGTGCGAGCTGTTGAAAAACTGGAGATACAACCTCGGTGTGAAGTTGAGTTGATGGCCAGTGTTGACGAGTCAGGAGTCCAGGGGACATGGTTGTTGGAAGAGTCTACCAGGAAGCGCCCACCTGCATCTGTAGCTCGAGCACTTGTGCGGGTTGTGTCCAATCGGGTGCCTGTCCGTCTCCTCAATGCCCGATCCGAGCCTGTCATCGTTTATGCAGGAATGGAAATTGCAACCCTGGAGCAAGCTGAGGTCCCAATTGAGAGGATCCAGACCATAGCAAAGGACTATGAGCCGCACGTTGACGAGCAAAAGTGGGAGTTGTTGTCCACCTTAGCAGAGGAAGCTGGATCTGACCTGAGCTCAGAAGAGAGAGAGAGGTTTCAAGACCTTCTATGTTCCTATGCAGATGTGTTTGCAAGCTCCACCACTGATTATGGACGGACCAGCCGGCTAAGACACTGCATTGATACAGGAAATGCTGTACCCATTCGACAGCCTGTTCGCCGCCTTCCCCCTCAACGAAGAGACAATGTTCGACAACTGATTGGAGAGATGCTGGAGAAGGGAGTGGTGGAGAGGTCAATCAGCCCCTGGGCCTCTCCTATAGTACTTGTGCGCAAGAAAGACGGTACGATGCGGTTTTGTGTGGATTACCGAAAGGTGAACAGCATTACCCGCAAAGATGCCTACCCACTACCACGGATCGATGCAACCCTGGATACTTTGGCAGGCTCCCAATGGTTCAGCACACTTGATCTACTGAGCGGCTATTGGCAAGTGGAGGTTGAGGAAACTGATCGGGAGAAAACAGCATTTTGCACAACAGAGGGCTTGTTTCAGTTCCGGGTGATGCCATTCGGTCTGTGCAATGCACCCGCGACCTTTCAAAGGTTGATGGACCTTGTTCTGGCTGGACTCCAATGGTCACGTTGCCTCGTGTACATTGATGATGTCATCATTGTAGGCAAGTCCTTCCAGGAACATCTCAGGAATTTGCAGGAAGTTCTCCAGCGTCTACGGGAGGCAGGCCTCAAGCTCAAGCCATCCAAGTGCATCTTCTTTCAGTCATCAGTGAAATATCTCGGACATGTTGTTTCTCGAGAGGGAGTAATGGCTGACCCAGATAAAGTTAGAAAGGTTGCCACCTGGCCTGTTCCCACCTCAACCAAGGAGACGCAGAGCTTTCTTGGCTTTGCAAGCTATTACCGGCGGTTCATTCGAGATTTTGCTGAAATTGCCAAGCCATTGCATCGGTTGACAGAAAAGACTGCGCCCTTCAACTGGACAGTTGAGTGCCAAGCTGCATTCCAAGAGCTGCGACAACGACTGACATCAGCCCCAATTCTTGCTCACCCAGACTTTAGTCAGCAGTTCATTTTGGACACCGATGCTAGTGATATCGGCATGGGAGCAGTGCTGTCTCAAGTGGATAGGGAAGGTCGGGAACGAGCCATTGCGTATGGAAGCAGATTATTGAGCAAAGCAGAGAGGCGGTACTGTGTGACCCGGCGAGAGCTACTGGCTGTGGTTACTTTTACCCGGCATTTCCGTCCCTACCTTGTGGGACAATGCTTCCTCCTCCGCACTGACCATGGATCTCTCACCTGGCTGCAGAATTTTCGTGAGCCAGAAGGTCAGTTGGCACGGTGGCTAGAACAGCTGCAAGAACTTGATTTTGAGATTGTCCACCGAAAAGGCAGGAAGCATACAAACGCAGATGCTTTGTCCCGACGGCCATGTCAGCAGTGTGGCAGAGACAGCCATTTTCCCCCTATACCTGCTTCTCAGATCTCAGTCACTACCATGAAGGTATCTCAGATTCCTGGTGTGCTCAGCATTCGAGAGGAGCAGTTGGCCGACCCCTCCCTGGGCATGATCCTCAGAGGAAAGGAAGCAGATCAAAAGCCAAGTCTAGACGGAAAGTGTGTGAGCAGATCCAACCGCCGACTCCTGCAGATCTGGGATCAGTTGAGGATATGTGATGGAGTACTCTGTCGTCAATTTGAAGCCACAGATGGAAGGAGTGCAGTTATCCAGGTGTTAGTCCCCAGGCGACTACGGGAAGAGGTGCTAACTGATCTTCATGAAGGTTCGCTGGGTGGTCATTTAGGAGTTGAGAAGACCCTGGCTCGAGTACAGGAACGCTTTTACTGGCCAGGATACCATGATGATGTCCGAAACTGGTGTCGTTGTTGTGCAGCATGTGCCACCCGCAAGAACCCGGCACCAAAATCAAGGGCACCGTTATCCAGTGTGAAAACAGGATACCCAATGCAAATAGTGGCTATGGACATTCTAGGACCACTCCCAGAATCAGAGGCTGGCAACAGCTACATCCTGGTGGTTGCAGATTATTTCACACGATGGACTGAGGCTTACGCAATCCCAAACCAGGAGGCTATCACAGTGGCTAAAAAACTCACTGACGAGTTCTTTTTCCGGTTCTCCCCACCTGAGCAACTCCATTCAGACCAGGGTCGAAATTTTGAGTCAGCTGTGATCACCGATATCTGCAAGCTACTGGCAGTGAGGAAGTCCCGGACGACACCCTATCACCCCCAATCGGACGGACTAGTGGAGAGGTGCAACCGAACACTCCTCTCTATGTTGGCTACTGCGGTTGCGGAACGACCATTTCAATGGGAAGACCACCTGAGAAGATTGTGCATGGCATATAACACCAGCGTCCATCCCACCACCGGATACACTCCATTTTACCTGATGTTCGGGAGGCAAGCCAGAATGCCTATCGACATCATGTATGGATCTCCAGGGCCTGAACCAGTGACAGTGTCTGAATATGCCTCCGGACTCCGCAACAATCTTGAATCTGCCTATGAGTGCGTTCGTGACAAGATGGGTCGCGCTCTGGATCGACAGAAGGATATATATGACCGAAAGGTACATGGAAAACCTTTTGAGAAAGGAGACCTTGTCTGGCTTCATTGCCCAGCGGTCCCAAGAGGCCGGTCCAAAAAACTGCACCGGCCTTGGAGTGGGCCCTTTCGAGTGGTGTCCAAATTGTCGGACGAAACATATCGTGTCCAGAACACGACAGCCCGCTGGCAGCGCCTGGTGGTCCATTTTAATCGGTTGAAGTTGTGTCCACCAGACACACGATTCGATAAGGAGGTCCTAGCACCCACACAGAGTGCACCGAGGCCATCTGATGATGGTAGTCCAGGGACGAATACGGAACTTGTTGATCTTCATGATGACATGCCAGCCACCCCGCCCACACCTCGCTACCCAAGTCGCACTCGACGACCTCCTGCCTATTTGGCAGACTACATTTCCCATTGAATACGGGACGTATTCTTCCGTGAGAGGGGGGCTTTGTGACAGTTTAATGATTGAACTTTGACTGATTAGCTAAAGACCTGTATGCGGCCCCTTTGTCTTTGTACTTGTAATAGAGGCGCAGAGGCGCCCGGGTGTTGTGCAATATGTGTGTAAGGAGTTTGAGTCTCTGTACCTGTTGAGTTGTGTTCAAGATATATCTCCATAATAAAGACCGCGATTACAGTAGAATATAGTAGAGACATTGTAGAATGGAGTAGAGCCATGGTAGTGTGTAGAAGAGTCATGTAGAATGAAGTAGAGCCATGGTAGAATGAAGTAAAGCCATGGTCGAATGAAGTAGAGCCATGGTAGAATGAAGTAGAGCTATGGTAGAATGGAGTAGAGCCATGGTAGTGTGTAGTAGAGTCATGTAGAATGAAGTAGAGCCATGCTAGAATGAAGTAGAGCCATGCTAGAATGAAGTAGAGCCATGGCAGAATGAAGTAGAGCCATGGAAGAATGGAGTAGAGCCATTGAAGTGTGTAGTAGAGTCATGTAGAATGAAGTAGAGCCATAGTACATTGAAGTAGAGCCATGGTAGAATGAAGTAGAGCCATGGTAGAATGGAGTAAAGCCATGGTAGTGTGTAGTAGTGTCATGTAGAATGAAATAGAGCCATGGTAGAATGAAGTAGAGCCATGGTAGAAAATAGTAGAGCCATGGTAGAATGGAGTAGAGCCATGGTAGAGTGTAGTAGGGTCATGTGGAATGAAATAGAGCCATGGTAGAATGAAGTAGAGCCATGGTAGAATGATGTAGAGCCATGGTATAGAATGAAGTAGAGCCATGTAGGAATGGAGTAGAGCCATGGTAATGTGAAGTAGAGTCATGTAGAATGAAGTAGAACCATGGTAGAATGAAGTAGAGCCATGGTAGAATGAAGTACAGCTATAGTAGAATGAAGTAGAGCCATGGTAGATTGGAGTAGAGCCATGGTAGTGTGTAGTAGAGTCATAGAGAACGAAGTAGAGGCATGGTAGAATGAAGTACAGTCATGGTAGAATGAAGTAGAGCCATGGTAGAATGAAGTAGAGCCATGGTAGAATGAAGTAGAGAGATCGTAGAATATAGTAGAGCCATGGTAGAATGGAGTAGAGCCATGGTAGTATGTAGTAGAGTCATATAGAATGAAGTAGAGCCATGATAGAATGAAGTAGAGCCATGGTAGAATGAAGTAGAGCCATGGTAGAATGAAGTAGAGCCATGGTAGAATATAGTAGAGACATTGTAGAATGGAGTAGAGCCATGATAGTGTGTAGTAGAGTCATGTAGAATGAAGTAGAGCCATGGTAGAATGAAGTAAAGCCATGGTCGAATGAAGTAGAGCCATGGTAGAATGAAGTAGAGCTATGGTAGAATGGAGTAGAGCCATGGTAGTGTGTAGTAGAGTCATGTAGAATGAAGTAGAGCCATGCTAGAATGAAGTAGAGCCATGCTAGAATGAAGTAGAGCCATGCTAGAATGAAGTAGAGCCATGGCAGAATGAAGTAGAGCCATGGAAGAATGGAGTAGAGCCATTGAAGTGTGTAGTAGAGTCATGTAGAATGAAGTAGAGCCATAGTACATTGAAGTAGAGCCATGGTAGAATGAAGTAGAGCCATGGTAGAATGGAGTAAAGCCATGGTAGTGTGTAGTAGTGTCATGTAGACTGAAGTAGAGCCATGGTAGAATGAAGTAGAGTCATGGTAGAATGAAGTGGAGCCATGGTAGAATATAGTAGAGCCATGGTAGAATGATGTAGAGTCATGGTATAATGAAGTAGAGCCATGGTAGAATGGAGTAGAGCCATGGTAGTGGGTATTAGAGTCATATAGAATGAAGTAGAGCCAAGGTAGAATGAAGTAGAGTCATGGTAGAATGAAGTAGAGCCATGGTAGAATGAAGTACAGCCATGGTAGAATGAAGTAGAGCCATAGTAGAATGAAGTAGAGCCATGTTAGAATGAAGTAGAGCCATAGTAGAATGGACTAGCGCCATGGTAGAGTGTAGTAGATTCATATAGAATGAAGAAGAGTCATGGTAGAATGAAGTACAGCCATGGCAGAATGAAGTAGAGCCATGGTAGAATATAGTAGAGCCATGGTAAAATGGAGAAGAGCCATGGTAGTGTGTAGTAGAGCCATGTAGAATGGAGTAGAGCCATGGTAGTGTATAGTAGAGTCATGTAGAATGAAGTAGAGCCATTGTAGAATGAAGTAGAGCCATGGTAGAATGCAGTAGAGATATTGTAGAGCCATGGTAGAATGAAGTAGAGCCATGGTAGTGTGTAGTAGAGTCATGTAGAATGAAGTAGAGCCATGGTAGAATGAAGTAGAGCGATGGTACAAAATAGTAGAGCCATGGTAGAATGGAGTAGAGCCATTTTAGAGTGTAGTAGGGTCATGTGGAATGAAATAGAGCCATGGTAGAATGAAGTAGAGCCATGGTAGAATGATGTAGAGCCATGGTATAGAATGAAGTAGAGCCATGTAAGAATGGAGTAGAGCCATGGTAATGTGAAGTAGAGTCATGTAGAATGAAGTAGAACCATGGTAGAATGAAGTAGAGCCATGGTAGAATGAAGTACAGCTATAGTAGAATGAAGTAGAGCCATGGTAGATTGGAGTAGAGCCATGGTAGTGTGTAGTAGAGTCATAGAGAACGAAGTAGAGGCATGGTAGAATGAAGTACAGTCATGGTAGAATGAAGTAGAGCCATGGTAGAATGAAGTAGAGCAATGGTAGAATGAAGTAGAGAGATCGTAGAATATAGTAGAGCCATGGTAGAATGGAGTAGAGCCATGGTAGTATGTAGTAGAGTCATATTGAATGAAGTAGAGCCTTGATAGAATGAAGTAGAGCCATGGTAGAATGAAGTAGAGCCATGGTAGAATGAAGTAGAGCCATGGTAGAATATAGTAGAGACATTGTAGAATGGAGTAGAGCCATGGTAGTGTGTAGTAGAGTCATGTAGAATGAAGTAGAGCCATAGTAGAATGAAGTAAAGCCATGGTAGAATGCAGTAGAGCCATGGTAGTGTGTAGTAGAATCATATAGAATGAATTAGAGCCATAGTAGAATGAAGTAGAACCATGGTAGAATGAAGTAGAGCCATGGTAGCATGAAGTAGAGCCATTGTAGAATGAGATAGAGCCATGGTAGACTATAGTAGAACCATAGTAGAATGGAGTAGAGCCATGGTTGTGTGTAGTAGAGTCATGTAGAATGAAGTAGAGCCATGGTAGAATGAAGTAGAGCTATGGTAGAATGGAGAAGAACCATGGTAGTGTGTAGTAGAGTCATGTAGAATGAAGTAGAGCCATGGTAGAATGAAGTAGAGCCATGGTAGAACGGAGTAGAGCCATGGTAGTCTGTAGTAGAGTCATATAGAATGAAGTAGAGCCATGGTAGAATGAAGTAGAGCCATGGTAGAATGAAGTAGAGCAATGGTAGAATGGAGTAGAGCCATGGTAGTGTGTAGTAGAGTCATGTAGAATGAAGTAGAGCCATGCTAGAATGAAGTAGAGCCATGGTAGAATGAAGTAGAGCCATGGCAGAATGAAGTAGAGCCATGGAAGAATGGAGTAGAGCCATGGAAGTGTGTAGTAGAGTCATGTAGAATGAAGTAGAGCCATAGTAGATTGAAGTAGAGCCATGGTAGAATGAAGTAGAGCCATGGTAGAATGGAGTAGAGTCATGGTAGAATGAAGTGGAGCCATGGTAGAATATAGTAGAGCCATGGTAGAATGATGTAGAGCCATGGTAGAATGAAGTAGAGCCATGGTAGAATGGAGTAAAGCCATGATAGTGTGTAGTAGAGTCATGTAGAATGAACTAGAGCCATGTTAGAATGAAGTAGAGTCATGGTAGAATGAAGTGGAGCCATGGTAGAATATAGTAGAGCCATGGTAGAATGATGTAGAGTCATGGTATAATGAAGTAGAGCCATGGTAGAATGGAGTAGAGCCATGGTAGTGAGTATTAGAGTCATATAGAATGAAGTAGAGCCATGGTAGAATGAAGTAGAGTCATGGTAGAATGAAGTAGAGCCATGGTAGAATGAAGTACAGCCATGGTATAATGAAGTAGAGCCATAGTAGAATGAAGTAGAGCCATGGTAGAATGAAGTAGAGCCATAGTAGAATGGACTAGCACCATGGTAGAGTGTAGTAGAGTCATATAGAATGAAGAAGAGTCATGGTAGAATATAGTAGAGCCATGGTAAAATGGAGAAGAGCCATGGTAGTGTGTAGTAGAGCCATGTAGAATGGAGTAGAGCCATGGTAGTGTATAGTAGAGTCATGTAGAATGAAGTAGAGCCATTGTAGAATGAAGTAGAGCCATGGTAGAATGCAGTAGAGATATTATAGAGCCATGGTAGAATGAAGTAGAGCCATGGTAGTGTGTAGTAGAGTCATGTAGAATGAAGTAGAGCCATGGTAGAATGAAGTAGAGCCATGGTACAAAATAGTAGAGCCATGGTAGAATGGAGTATAGCCATGGTAGAGTGTAGTAGGGTCATGTGGAATGAAATAGAGCCATGGTAGAATGAAGTAGAGCCATGGTAGAATGATGTAGAGCCATGGTATAGAATGAAGTAGAGCCATGTAAGAATGGAGTAGAGCCATGGTAATGTGAAGTAGAGTCATGTAGAATGAAGTAGAACCATGGTAGAATGAAGTAGAGCCATGGTAGAATGAAGTACAGCTATAGTAGAATGAAGTAGAGCCATGGTAGATTGGAGTAGAGCCATGGTAGTGTGTAGTAGAGTCATAGAGAACGAAGTAGAGGCATGGTAGAATGAAGTACAGTCATGGTAGAATGAAGTAGAGCCATGGTAGAATGAAGTAGAGCCATGGTAGAATGAAGTAGAGAGATCGTAGAATATAGTAGAGCCATGGTAGAATGGAGTAGAGCCATGGTAGTATGTAGTAGAGTCATATAGAATGAAGTAGAGCCATGATAGAATGAAGTAGAGCCATGGTAGAATGAAGTAGAGCCATGGTAGAATGAAGTAGAGCCATGGTAGAATATAGTAGAGACATTGTAGAATGGAGTAGAGCCATGGTAGTGTGTAGTAGAGTCATGTAGAATGAAGTAGAGCCATGGTAGAATGAAGTAAAGCCATGGTAGAATGAAGTAGAGCCATGGTAGAATGAAGTAGAGCCACAGTAGAATGAAGTAGAGCCATGATAGAATGAAGTAAAGCCATGGTAGAATGGAGTAGAGCCATGGTAGTGTGTAGTAGAATCATATAGAATGAAGTAGAGCCATAGTAGAATGAAGTAGAACCATGGTAGAATGAAGTAGAGCCATGGTAGCATGAAGTAGAGCCATTGTAGAATGAGATAGAGCCATGGTAGACTATAGTAGAGTAATAGTAGAATGGAGTAGAGCCATGGTTGTGTGTAGTAGAGTCATGTAGAATGAAGTAGAGCCATGGTAGAATGAAGTAGAGCTATGGTAGAATGGAGAAGAACCATGGTAGTGTGTAGTAGAGTCATGTAGAATGAAGTAGAGCCATGGTAGAATGAAGTAGAGCCATGGTAGAATGAAGTAGAGCCATGGTAGAACGGAGTAGAGCCATGGTAGTCTGTAGTAGAGTCATATAGAATGAAGTAGAGCCATGGTAGAATGAAGTAGAGCGATGGTAGAATGAAGTAGACCAATGGTAGAATGGAGTAGAGCCATGGTAGTGTGTAGTAGAGTCATGTAGAATGAAGTAGAGCCATGCTAGAATGAAGTAGAGCCATGGTAGAATGAAGTAGAGCCATGGCAGAATGAAGTATAGCCATGGAAGAATGGAGTAGAGCCATGGAAGTGTGTAGTAGAGTCATGTAGAATGAAGTAGAGCCATAGTAGATTGAAGTAGAGCCATGGTAGAATGAAGTAGAGCCATGGTAGAATGGAGAAGAGTCATGGTAGAATGAAGTGGAGCCATGGTAGACTATAGTAGAGCCATGGTAGAATGATGTAGAGTCATGGTAGAATGAAGTAGAGCAATGGTAGAATGGAGTAGAGCCATGGTAGTGTGTATTAGAGTCATATAGAATGAAGTAGAGCCATGGTAGAATGAAGTAGAGTCATGGTAGAATGAAGTAGAGCAATGGTAGAATGAAGTACAGCCATGGTAGAATGAAGTAGAGCCATAGTAGAATGAAGTAGAGCCATGGTAGAATGAAGTAGAGCCATAGTAGAATGGACTAGCGCCATGGTAGAGTGTAGTAGAGTCATGTAGAATGAAGAAGAGTCATGGTAGAATGAAGTAGAGCCATGGCAGAATGAAGTACAGCCATGGTAGAATATAGTAGAGCCATGGTAAAATGGAGTAGAGCCATGGTAGTGTGTAGTAGATCCATGTAGAATGAAGTAGAGCCATGGTAGAATGAAGTAGAGCCATGGTAGAAAGAAGTAGAGCCATGGTATAGAATGAAGTAGAGTCATGGTAGAATATAGTAGAGCCATGGTAAAATGGAGAAGAGCCATGGTAGCGTGTAGTAGAGACATGTAGAATGGAGTAGAGCCATGGTAGTGTATAGTAGAGTCATGTAGAATGAAGTAGAGCCATTGTAGAATGAAGTAGAGCCATGGTAGAATGCAGTAGAGATATTGTAGAGCCATGGTAGAATGAAGTAGAGCCATGGTAGTGTGTAGTAGAGTCATGTAGAATGAAGTAGAGCCATGGTAGAATGAAGTAGAGCCATGGTACAAAATAGTAGAGCCATGGTAGAATGGAGTAGAGCCATGGTAGAGTGTAGAAGGGTCATGTGGAAGGAAATAGAGCCATGGTAGAATGAAGTAGAGCCATGGTAGAATGATGTAGAGCCACGGTATAGAATGAAGTAGAGCCATGTAAGAATGGAGTAGAGCCATGGTAATGTGAAGTAGAGTCATGTAGAATGAAGTAGAACCATGGTAGAATGAAGTAGAGCCATGGTAGAATGAAGTACAGCTATAGTAGAATGAAGTAGAGCCATGGTAGATTGGAGTAGAGCCATGGTAGTGTGTAGTAGAGTCATAGAGAACGAAGTAGAGGCATGGTAGAATGAAGTACAGTCATGGTAGAATGAAGTAGAGCCATGGTAGAATGAAGTAGAGCCATGGTAGAATGAAGTAGAGAGATCGTAGAAAAGAGTAGAGCCATGGTAGAATGGAGTAGAGCCATGGTAGTATGTAGTAGAGTCATATAGAATGAAGTAGAGCCATGATAGAATGAAGTAGAGCCATGGTAGAATGAAGTAGAGCCATGGTAGAATGAAGTAGAGCCATGGTAGAATATAGTAGAGACATTGTAGAATGGAGTAGAGCCATGGTAGTGTGTAGTAGAGTCATGTAGAATGAAGTAGAGCCATGGTAGAATGAAGTAAAGCCATGGTAGAATGAAGTAGAGCCATGGTAGAATGAAGTAGAGCCACAGTAGAATGAAGTAGAGCCATGATAGAATGAAGTAAAGCCATGGTAGAATGGAGTAGAGCCATGGTAGTGTGTAGTAGAATCATATAGAATGAAGTAGAGCCATAGTAGAATGAAGTAGAGCCATGGTAGAATGAAGTAGAGCCATGGTAGCATGAAGTAGAGCCATTGTAGAATGAGATAGAGCCATGGTAGACTATAGTAGAGCCATAGTAGAATGGAGTAGAGCCATGGTTGTGTGTAGTAGAGTCATGTAGAATGAAGTAGAGCCATGGTAGAATGAAGTAGAGCTATGGTAGAATGGAGAAGAACCATGGTAGTGTGTAGTAGAGTCATGTAGAATGAAGTAGAGCCATGGTAGAATGAAGTAGAGCCATGGTAGAATGAAGTAGAGCCATGGTAGAACGGAGTAGAGCAATGGTAGTCTGTAGTAGAGTCATATAGAATGAAGTAGAGCCATGGTAGAATGAAGTAGAGCGATGGTAGAATGAAGTAGAGCAATGGTAGAATGGAGTAGAGCCATGGTAGTGTGTAGTAGAGTCATGTAGAATGAAGTAGAGCCATGCTAGAATGAAGTAGAGCCATGGTAGAATGAAGTAGAGCCATGGTAGAATGAAGTAGAGCCATGGAAGAATGGAGTAGAGCCATGGAAGTGTGTAGTAGAGTCATGTAGAATGAAGTAGAGCCATAGTAGATTGAAGTAGAGCCATGGTAGAATGAAGTAGAGCCATGGTAGAATGGAGTAGAGTCATGGTAGAATGAAGTGGAGCCATGGTAGACTATAGTAGAGCCATGGTAGAATGATGTAGAGTCATGGTAGAATGAAGTACAGCCATGGTAGAATGGAGTAGAGCCATGGAAGTGTGTATTAGAGTCATATAGAATGAAGTAGAGCCATGGTAGAATGAAGTAGATTCATGGTAGAATGAAGTAGAGCAATGGTAGAATGAAGTACAGCCATGGTAGAATGAAGTAGAGCCATAGTAGAATGAAGTAGAGCCATGGTAGAATGAAGTAGAGCCATAGTAGAATGGACTAGCGCCATGGTAGAGTGTAGTAGAGTCATGTAGAATGAAGAAGAGCCATGGTAGAATGAAGTAGAGCAATGGCAGAATGAAGTACAGCCATGGTAGAATATAGTAGAGCCATGGTAAAATGGAGTAGAGCCATGGTAGTGTGTAGTAGATCCATGTAGAATGAAGTAGAGCCATGGTAGAATGCAGTAGAGCCATGGTAGAATGAAGTAGAGCCATGGTATAGAATGAAGTAGAGCCATGGTAGAATGAAGTAGAGCCATGGTAGAATGAAGTAGAGCCAGGGTAGAATGGAGTAGAGCCATGGTAGAGTGTAGTAGAGTCATGTAGAATGAAGTAGAGCCATGCTAGAATGAAGTAGAGCCATGGTAGAATTAAGTACAGCATTAGTAGAATGAAGTAGAGCGATGGTAGAATGGAGTAGAGTCATGGTAGTGTGTAGTAGAGTCATATAGAATGAAGTAGGGCCATGGTAGAATGAAGTAGAGCCATGGTAGAATGAAGTAGAGCCAGGGTAGAATGGAGTAGAGCCATGGTAGAGTGTAGTAGAGTCATGTAGAATGAAGTAGAGCCATGCTAGAATGAAGTAGAGCCATGGTAGAATGAAGTAGAGCAATGGTAGAATGAAGTAGAGCCATGGCAGAATGAAGTAGAGCTATGGTAGAATGGAGAAGAACCATGGTAGTGTGTAGTAGAGTCATGTAGAATGAAGTAGAGCCATGGTAGAATGAAGTAGAGCCATGGTAGAATGAAGTAGAGCCATGGTAGAACGGAGTAGAGCCATGGTAGTCTGTAGTAGAGTCATATAGAATGAAGTAGAGCCATGGTAGAATGAAGTAGAGCGATGGTAGAATGAAGTAGACCAATGGTAGAATGGAGTAGAGCCATGGTAGTGTGTAGTAGAGTCATGTAGAATGAAGTAGAGCCATGCTAGAATGAAGTAGAGCCATGGTAGAATGAAGTAGAGCCATGGCAGAATGAAGTATAGCCATGGAAGAATGGAGTAGAGCCATGGAAGTGTGTAGTAGAGTCATGTAGAATGAAGTAGAGCCATAGTAGATTGAAGTAGAGCCATGGTAGAATGAAGTAGAGCCATGGTAGAATGGAGAAGAGTCATGGTAGAATGAAGTGGAGCCATGGTAGACTATAGTAGAGCCATGGTAGAATGATGTAGAGTCATGGTAGAATGAAGTAGAGCAATGGTAGAATGGAGTAGAGCCATGGTAGTGTGTATTAGAGTCATATAGAATGAAGTAGAGCCATGGTAGAATGAAGTAGAGTCATGGTAGAATGAAGTAGAGCAATGGTAGAATGAAGTACAGCCATGGTAGAATGAAGTAGAGCCATAGTAGAATGAAGTAGAGCCATGGTAGAATGAAGTAGAGCCATAGTAGAATGGACTAGCGCCATGGTAGAGTGTAGTAGAGTCATGTAGAATGAAGAAGAGTCATGGTAGAATGAAGTAGAGCCATGGTAGAATGAAGTACAGCCATGGTAGAATATAGTAGAGCCATGGTAAAATGGAGTAGAGCCATGGTAGTGTGTAGTAGATCCATGTAGAATGAAGTAGAGCCATGGTAGAATGAAGTAGAGCCATGGTAGAAAGAAGTAGAGCCATGGTATAGAATGAAGTAGAGTCATGGTAGAATATAGTAGAGCCATGGTAAAATGGAGAAGAGCCATGGTAGCGTGTAGTAGAGACATGTAGAATGGAGTAGAGCCATGGTAGTGTATAGTAGAGTCATGTAGAATGAAGTAGAGCCATTGTAGAATGAAGTAGAGCCATGGTAGAATGCAGTAGAGATATTGTAGAGCCATGGTAGAATGAAGTAGAGCCATGGTAGTGTGTAGTAGAGTCATGTAGAATGAAGTAGAGCCATGGTAGAATGAAGTAGAGCCATGGTACAAAATAGTAGAGCCATGGTAGAATGGAGTAGAGCCATGGTAGAGTGTAGAAGGGTCATGTGGAAGGAAATAGAGCCATGGTAGAATGAAGTAGAGCCATGGTAGAATGATGTAGAGCCACGGTATAGAATGAAGTAGAGCCATGTAAGAATGGAGTAGAGCCATGGTAATGTGAAGTAGAGTCATGTAGAATGAAGTAGAACCATGGTAGAATGAAGTAGAGCCATGGTAGAATGAAGTACAGCTATAGTAGAATGAAGTAGAGCCATGGTAGATTGGAGTAGAGCCATGGTAGTGTGTAGTAGAGTCATAGAGAACGAAGTAGAGGCATGGTAGAATGAAGTACAGTCATGGTAGAATGAAGTAGAGCCATGGTAGAATGAAGTAGAGCCATGGTAGAATGAAGTAGAGAGATCGTAGAAAAGAGTAGAGCCATGGTAGAATGGAGTAGAGCCATGGTAGTATGTAGTAGAGTCATATAGAATGAAGTAGAGCCATGATAGAATGAAGTAGAGCCATGGTAGAATGAAGTAGAGCCATGGTAGAATGAAGTAGAGCCATGGTAGAATATAGTAGAGACATTGTAGAATGGAGTAGAGCCATGGTAGTGTGTAGTAGAGTCATGTAGAATGAAGTAGAGCCATGGTAGAATGAAGTAAAGCCATGGTAGAATGAAGTAGAGCCATGGTAGAATGAAGTAGAGCCACAGTAGAATGAAGTAGAGCCATGATAGAATGAAGTAAAGCCATGGTAGAATGGAGTAGAGCCATGGTAGTGTGTAGTAGAATCATATAGAATGAAGTAGAGCCATAGTAGAATGAAGAAGAACCATGGTAGAATGAAGTAGAGCCATGGTAGCATGAAGTAGAGCCATTGTAGAATGAGATAGAGCCATGGTAGACTATAGTAGAGCCATAGTAGAATGGAGTAGAGCCATGGTTGTGTGTAGTAGAGTCATGTAGAATGAAGTAGAGCCATGGTAGAATGAAGTAGAGCTATGGTAGAATGGAGAAGAACCATGGTAGTGTGTAGTAGAGTCATGTAGAATGAAGTAGAGCCATGGTAGAATGAAGTAGAGCCATGGTAGAATGAAGTAGAGCCATGGTAGAACGGAGTAGAGCAATGGTAGTCTGTAGTAGAGTCATATAGAATGAAGTAGAGCCATGGTAGAATGAAGTAGAGCGATGGTAGAATGAAGTAGAGCAATGGTAGAATGGAGTAGAGCCATGGTAGTGTGTAGTAGAGTCATGTAGAATGAAGTAGAGCCATGCTAGAATGAAGTAGAGCCATGGTAGAATGAAGTAGAGCCATGGTAGAATGAAGTAGAGCCATGGAAGAATGGAGTAGAGCCATGGAAGTGTGTAGTAGAGTCATGTAGAATGAAGTAGAGCCATAGTAGATTGAAGTAGAGCCA
The DNA here is from genome assembly GCA_949130485.1 of Agelas oroides. NCBI lineage: Eukaryota > Metazoa > Porifera > Demospongiae > Agelasida > Agelasidae > Agelas > Agelas oroides. The sequence continues at coordinate 2,508,759 of OX422202.1, read as the reverse complement.
TGGTAGAATGAAGTAGAGCCATGGTAGAATGGAGTAGAGTCATGGTAGAATGAAGTGGAGCCATGGTAGACTATAGTAGAGCCATGGTAGAATGATGTAGAGTCATGGTAGAATGAAGTACAGCCATGGTAGAATGGAGTAGAGCCATGGAAGTGTGTATTAGAGTCATATAGAATGAAGTAGAGCCATGGTAGAATGAAGTAGATTCATGGTAGAATGAAGTAGAGCAATGGTAGAATGAAGTACAGCCATGGTA